>OY734943.1:2500-278884 GCA_963457585.1 Spergularia bocconei
AAACCCTAAACCCTAAACCCTAAACCCTAAACCCTAAACCCTAAACCCTAAACCCTAAACCCTAAACCCTAAACCCTAAACCCTAAACCCTAAACCCTAAACCCTAAACCCTAAACCCTAAACCCTAAACCCTAAACCCTAAACCCTAAACCCTAAACCCTAAACCCTAAACCCTAAACCCTAAACCCTAAACCCTAAACCCTAAACCCTAAACCCTAAACCCTAAACCCTAAACCCTAAACCCTAAACCCTAAACCCTAAACCCTAAACCCTAAACCCTAAACCCTAAACCCTAAACCCTAAACCCTAAACCCTAAACCCTAAACCCTAAACCCTAAACCCTAAACCCTAAACCCTAAACCCTAAACCCTAAACCCTAAACCCTAAACCCTAAACCCTAAACCCTAAACCCTAAACCCTAAACCCTAAACCCTAAACCCTAAACCCTAAACCCTAAACCCTAAACCCTAAACCCTAAACCCTAAACCCTAAACCCTAAACCCTAAACCCTAAACCCTAAACCCTAAACCCTAAACCCTAAACCCTAAACCCTAAACCCTAAACCCTAAACCCTAAACCCTAAACCCTAAACCCTAAACCCTAAACCCTAAACCCTAAACCCTAAACCCTAAACCCTAAACCCTAAACCCTAAACCCTAAACCCTAAACCCTAAACCCTAAACCCTAAACCCTAAACCCTAAACCCTAAACCCTAAACCCTAAACCCTAAACCCTAAACCCTAAACCCTAAACCCTAAACCCTAAACCCTAAACCCTAAACCCTAAACCCTAAACCCTAAACCCTAAACCCTAAACCCTAAACCCTAAACCCTAAACCCTAAACCCTAAACCCTAAACCCTAAACCCTAAACCCTAAACCCTAAACCCTAAACCCTAAACCCTAAACCCTAAACCCTAAACCCTAAACCCTAAACCCTAAACCCTAAACCCTAAACCCTAAACCCTAAACCCTAAACCCTAAACCCTAAACCCTAAACCCTAAACCCTAAACCCTAAACCCTAAACCCTAAACCCTAAACCCTAAACCCTAAACCCTAAACCCTAAACCCTAAACCCTAAACCCTAAACCCTAAACCCTAAACCCTAAACCCTAAACCCTAAACCCTAAACCCTAAACCCTAAACCCTAAACCCTAAACCCTAAACCCTAAACCCTAAACCCTAAACCCTAAACCCTAAACCCTAAACCCTAAACCCTAAACCCTAAACCCTAAACCCTAAACCCTAAACCCTAAACCCTAAACCCTAAACCCTAAACCCTAAACCCTAAACCCTAAACCCTAAACCCTAAACCCTAAACCCTAAACCCTAAACCCTAAACCCTAAACCCTAAACCCTAAACCCTAAACCCTAAACCCTAAACCCTAAACCCTAAACCCTAAACCCTAAACCCTAAACCCTAAACCCTAAACCCTAAACCCTAAACCCTAAACCCTAAACCCTAAACCCTAAACCCTAAACCCTAAACCCTAAACCCTAAACCCTAAACCCTAAACCCTAAACCCTAAACCCTAAACCCTAAACCCTAAACCCTAAACCCTAAACCCTAAACCCTAAACCCTAAACCCTAAACCCTAAACCCTAAACCCTAAACCCTAAACCCTAAACCCTAAACCCTAAACCCTAAACCCTAAACCCTAAACCCTAAACCCTAAACCCTAAACCCTAAACCCTAAACCCTAAACCCTAAACCCTAAACCCTAAACCCTAAACCCTAAACCCTAAACCCTAAACCCTAAACCCTAAACCCTAAACCCTAAACCCTAAACCCTAAACCCTAAACCCTAAACCCTAAACCCTAAACCCTAAACCCTAAACCCTAAACCCTAAACCCTAAACCCTAAACCCTAAACCCTAAACCCTAAACCCTAAACCCTAAACCCTAAACCCTAAACCCTAAACCCTAAACCCTAAACCCTAAACCCTAAACCCTAAACCCTAAACCCTAAACCCTAAACCCTAAACCCTAAACCCTAAACCCTAAACCCTAAACCCTAAACCCTAAACCCTAAACCCTAAACCCTAAACCCTAAACCCTAAACCCTAAACCCTAAACCCTAAACCCTAAACCCTAAACCCTAAACCCTAAACCCTAAACCCTAAACCCTAAACCCTAAACCCTAAACCCTAAACCCTAAACCCTAAACCCTAAACCCTAAACCCTAAACCCTAAACCCTAAACCCTAAACCCTAAACCCTAAACCCTAAACCCTAAACCCTAAACCCTAAACCCTAAACCCTAAACCCTAAACCCTAAACCCTAAACCCTAAACCCTAAACCCTAAACCCTAAACCCTAAACCCTAAACCCTAAACCCTAAACCCTAAACCCTAAACCCTAAACCCTAAACCCTAAACCCTAAACCCTAAACCCTAAACCCTAAACCCTAAACCCTAAACCCTAAACCCTAAACCCTAAACCCTAAACCCTAAACCCTAAACCCTAAACCCTAAACCCTAAACCCTAAACCCTAAACCCTAAACCCTAAACCCTAAACCCTAAACCCTAAACCCTAAACCCTAAACCCTAAACCCTAAACCCTAAACCCTAAACCCTAAACCCTAAACCCTAAACCCTAAACCCTAAACCCTAAACCCTAAACCCTAAACCCTAAACCCTAAACCCTAAACCCTAAACCCTAAACCCTAAACCCTAAACCCTAAACCCTAAACCCTAAACCCTAAACCCTAAACCCTAAACCCTAAACCCTAAACCCTAAACCCTAAACCCTAAACCCTAAACCCTAAACCCTAAACCCTAAACCCTAAACCCTAAACCCTAAACCCTAAACCCTAAACCCTAAACCCTAAACCCTAAACCCTAAACCCTAAACCCTAAACCCTAAACCCTAAACCCTAAACCCTAAACCCTAAACCCTAAACCCTAAACCCTAAACCCTAAACCCTAAACCCTAAACCCTAAACCCTAAACCCTAAACCCTAAACCCTAAACCCTAAACCCTAAACCCTAAACCCTAAACCCTAAACCCTAAACCCTAAACCCTAAACCCTAAACCCTAAACCCTAAACCCTAAACCCTAAACCCTAAACCCTAAACCCTAAACCCTAAACCCTAAACCCTAAACCCTAAACCCTAAACCCTAAACCCTAAACCCTAAACCCTAAACCCTAAACCCTAAACCCTAAACCCTAAACCCTAAACCCTAAACCCTAAACCCTAAACCCTAAACCCTAAACCCTAAACCCTAAACCCTAAACCCTAAACCCTAAACCCTAAACCCTAAACCCTAAACCCTAAACCCTAAACCCTAAACCCTAAACCCTAAACCCTAAACCCTAAACCCTAAACCCTAAACCCTAAACCCTAAACCCTAAACCCTAAACCCTAAACCCTAAACCCTAAACCCTAAACCCTAAACCCTAAACCCTAAACCCTAAACCCTAAACCCTAAACCCTAAACCCTAAACCCTAAACCCTAAACCCTAAACCCTAAACCCTAAACCCTAAACCCTAAACCCTAAACCCTAAACCCTAAACCCTAAACCCTAAACCCTAAACCCTAAACCCTAAACCCTAAACCCTAAACCCTAAACCCTAAACCCTAAACCCTAAACCCTAAACCCTAAACCCTAAACCCTAAACCCTAAACCCTAAACCCTAAACCCTAAACCCTAAACCCTAAACCCTAAACCCTAAACCCTAAACCCTAAACCCTAAACCCTAAACCCTAAACCCTAAACCCTAAAACCTAAACCCTAAACCCTAAACCCTAAACCCTAAACCCTAAACCCTAAACCCTAAACCCTAAACCCTAAACCCTAAACCCTAAACCCTAAACCCTAAACCCTAAACCCTAAACCCTAAACCCTAAACCCTAAACCCTTAACCCTAAACCCTAAACCCTAAACCCTAAACCCTAAACCCTAAACCCTTAACCCTTAACCCTAAACCCTAAACCCTAAAACCCTAAACCCTTAACCCTTAACCCTAAACCCTAAACCCTAAACCCTAATCACTAAACCCTAAACCCTAAACCCTAAACCCTAAACCCTAAACCCTAAACCCTAAACCCTTAACCCTTAACCCTAAACCCTAAACCCTAAACCCTAAACCCTTAACCCTAAACCCTAAACCCTAAACCCTTAACCCTAAACCCTAAACCCTAGTGGCAAAGTATTAGTGCTTAAAACATAAGATAGTTGCTCCGAATCAACAAAAACATCATAATTTGTTTAATGAAAGACCGGCGATAAACACACTTATATGCAAATATCATCGCCCTAAATTCATCGAGGGTAGTCCAAATATGTATTAGGTAATATGTTAAGGATTTTATGACACTTTGGAAAAATTAGCCGATATGGCCAAAATTGAGCAAAATTGAAAGTTATAACCCACGTTTTTTTGTCAAAATTGGGTGATAATTTAAAATGACCCTAATTTCTATAGTACCTCCGAAGGATGATATTATGTGTTGAGGCAAAATATTAGGGCTTAAAACATACGATAGGTGCTCCAAATGAGCCAAAACATCACAGTATGTTTAATGAAGCACCGGCGATAAACACCCTTATATGGAAAACGCATCGCCCTAAATTCATCAAGGGTAGTCCAAATATGTATTACGTAATATCTTAAGGCTTTTATGACACTTTGGAAAAAGTGGCCGACATGGCCAAAATTGGGCAAAATCGAAGGTTATAATACACGTTTTTTGGTCAAAATTGGCTTATAATTTAAAATGACCCAAATTTTTGTAGTACCTCCGAGGTGTGATATTATGTGTTCTGGCAAAATCTTAGAGCTTAAAACATACGATAGGTGCTCCAAACAGCTAAAACATCATAATTTGTTTAATGAAAGACCGGATATAACCACCCTTATAAGCAAATATCATCTCTCGAAATCATCAAGGGTAGTCCAAATATGTATAAAGGTAATATCTTAAGGCTTTTATGACACTTTGGAAAATGTAGCCGACATGCCCAAAATGGGGCAAAATCGAAGGTTATAATCCACGTTTTTTTGTCAAAATGGGCTTATAATTTAAAATGGCTCAAATTTCTGTAATACCTCCTAGAGGTGATATTATGTGTTGTGGCATAATATAAGAGGTTCAAACATATGATAGGTGCTCCAAATCAGCAAAAACATCAGAACTTGCTTAATGGAAGATCGGCGATAAACACCCTTATATAGAAATATCATCGCCTTAAATTCATCTAGGGTAGTCCAAATATGTATTAGGTAATATCTTAAGGATTTTATGACACTTTAGAAAAAGTAGCTGATATGGCCAAAATTGGGCAACATCGAAGGTTATAATCAACGTTTTTTTGTCAAAATTGGCTTATACTTTAAAATGACTCAAATTTCTGTAATACGTCTTAGAGGTGATATTATGTGTTGTGGAAAATATAAGAGGTTAAAACATATGATAGGTGCTCCAAATCAGCAAAAACATCATAACTTGCTTAATGGAAGACCGGCGATAAACACCCTTATATGGAAAACGCATCGCCCTAAATTCATCGAGGGTTGTCCAAATACGTATTAGGTTATATCTTAAGGCTTTTATGACACTTTGGAAAAAGTGGCCGACATGGCCAAAATTGGGCAAAATCGAAGGTTATAATACACGTTTTTTGGTCAAAGTTGGCTTATAATTTAAAATGACCCAAATTTTTGTAGTACCTCTAAGGTGTGATATTATGTGTTCTGGCAAAATCTTAGAGCTTAAAACATACGATAGGTGCTCCAAAACAGCGAAAACCTCACAATTTGTTTAATGAAAGATCGGATATAACCACCCTTGTAAGCAAATATCATCTCCCGAAATTTATCAAGGGTAGTCCAAATATGTATAAGGTAATATATTAAGGCTTTTATGACACTTTGGAAAATGTAGCCGACATGCCCAAAGTTGGGCAAAATCGAAGGTTATATAATCCACGTTTTTTGTCAAAATGGGCTTATAATTTAAAATGGCTCAAATTTCTGTAATACGTCCTAGAGGTGATATTATGTGTTGTGGCAAAATATAAGAGGTTCAAACATATGATAGGTGTTGCAAATCAGCAAAAACATCATAACTTGCTTAATGGAAGATCGGCGATAAACACCCTTATACAGAAATATCATCGCCTTAAATTCATCTAGGGTATTGCAAATATGTAATAGGTAATATCTTAAGGATTTTATGACACTTTAGAAAAAGTAGCTGATATGGCCAAAATTAGGCAAAATCGAAGGTTATAATCCACGTTTTTTTGTCAAAATTGGCTTATAATTTAAAATGACCCAAATTTCTGTAGTACCTCGGTGGGGTGATATTATGTGTTGTGGCAAAATATTAGGGTTTAAAACATACGATAGGTGCTCCAAATCAGCTAAAACGTCACAATTTGTTTAATAAAACACCGGCGATAAACACCCTTATATGGAAATATCATCGCCCTAAATTCATCAAGGGTAGTCCAAATATGTATAAGGTAGTATCTTAAGGCTTTTATGACACTTTAAAAATTGTTGCCGACATGCCGAAAATTGGGCGAAAAAAAAAAGTTATAATCCACTTTTTTTGTCAATATTGGCTTATACTTTAAAATGACTCAAATTTCTGTAATACGTCTTAGAGGTGATATTATGTGTTGTGGCAAAATATAAGAGGTTAAAACATATGATAGGTGCTCCAAATCAGCAAAAACATCATAACTTGCTTAATGGAAGACCGGCGATAAACACCCTTATATGGAAATATCATCGCCTTAAATTCATCTAGGGTAGTCCTAATATGTATTACGTAATATCTTAAGGCTTTTATGACACTTTGGAAAAAGTAGCCGATATGGCCAAAATTGGGCAAAATCAAAGGCTAAAATCCACGTTTTTTTGGACAAAATTGGCTCATAATTTAAAATAACTCAAATTTCAAGAGTACGTCCAAGAGGTTGTATTATGTGTAGTGGCAAAGTATTAGGGCTTAAAACATATGATAGGTGCTCCAAATCAGCTAAAACATTATAATTTGTTTAATGAAAAACCGGCGATAAACACCTTTATATGCAAATATCATCGCCCTAAATTCATCGAGGGTAATCCAAATATGTATTAGGTAATATCTTAAGGATTTTATGACACTTTGGAAAAAGTAGCCGATATGGCCAAAATTGGGCAAAATCGAAAGTTGTAATCCACGTTTTTTTGGTCAAAATTGGCTTATAATTTAAAATGACCCAAATTTATGTAGTACCTCCGAAGGATGATATTATGTGTTGTGGCAAAATATTAGGGCTTACAACATACGATAGGTGCTCCAAATCAGCCAAAACATCACAATTTGTTTAATGAAACACCGGCGATAAACACCCTTATATGGAAAACGCATCACCCTAAATTCATTGAGGGTAGTCAAAATATGTATTAGGTAATATTTTAAGGCTTTAATGACACTTTGGAAAAAGTGGCCGACATGGCCAAAATTGGGCAAAATCGAAGGTTAATACACGTTTTTTGGTCAAAATTGGCTGATAATTTAAAATGACCCAAATTTTTTTAGTACCTCCGAAAGGCGATATTATGTGTTCTGGCAAAATATTAGAGCTTAAAACATACGATAGGTGCTCCAAAACAGCGAAAATATCACAATTCGTTTAATGAAAGATCGGATATAACCACCCTTATATGCAAATATCATCACCCTAAATTCATCAAGGGTAGTCCAAATATGTATAAGGTAATATATTAAGGCTTTTATGACACTTTGGAAAATGTAGCCGACATGCCCAAAATTGGGCAAAATCGAAGGCTATAATCCACGTTTTTTTGTCAAAATGGGCTTATAGTTTAAAATGGCTCAAATTTCTGTAATACGTCCTAGAGGTGATATTATGTGTTGTGGCAAATATAAGAGGTTCAAAATCAGCAAAAACATCATAACTTGCTTAATGGAAGATTGGCGATAAACACCCTTATATAGAAATATCATCGCCTTAAATTCATCTAGGGTAGTCCAAATGTGTATTAGGTAATATCTTAAGGCTTTTATGACACTTTGGAAAAAGTAGCCGATATTGTTAAAATTGGGCAAAATCGAAGGTTATAATCCACGTTTTTTTCTCAAAATTAGCTTATAATTTAAAATGACCCAAATTTCTGTAGTACCTCGGTGGGGTGATATTATATGTTGTGGCAAAATATTAGGGCTTAAAACATACGAGAGGTGCTTCAAATCAACTAAAACATCACAATTTGTTTAATGAAACACCGGCGATAAACACCCTTATATGGAAATATCATCGCCCTAAATTCATCGAGGGTAGTCCAAATCTGTATTAGGATATATCTTAAGGCTTTTATGACACTTTGTAAAAAGTAGCCGATATGGCCAAAATTGCTAGGCAAAATCGAAAGTTATAATCCACATTTTTTTGTGAAAATTTGCTTATAATTTAAAATCACCCAAATTTCTGTAGTACCTCCGAGAGGTGATATTATGTGTTGTGGAAAAATATTAGAGCTTAAAACATACGATAGGTCTCCAATTCAGCGAAAACATCACAATTCGTTTAATGAAAGACGGGAGATAAGCACCCGTATATGCAAATATCATAACCCTAAATTCATCAAGGGTAGTCCAAATATGTATAAGGTAATATCTTAAGGGTTTTATGACACTTTGGAAAATGTAGCCGACATGCCCAAAATTTGGCTCGAAGGCTATAATCCACGTTGTGTGGTCAAAATTGGCTTATAATTTAAAATGACTCAAATTTATGAAGTACGTCCAAGTGGTGATATTATATGTTTTGCTAAAATATTAGAGCTTAAAACATATGACAGGTGCTCTAAATCGGTGAAAACATCACAATTCGTTTAATGAAAGACCTGATATAAGGACCCTCATACGGAAATATCATCGCTCTAAATTCATCAAGGGTCGTCCAAATATGTATTAGGTAATATATTAAGGCTTTAATGAGACTTTGTAAAAAGTGGCAAACATGGCCAAAATTAGGCAAAATCGAAAGGTATAATCCATGTTTTTTTGCTTAAAATTGGCACATAATTTAAAATCACTCAAATTTCTGTAGTACGTCCTAGAGGTGATATTATGTGTTGTGGCAAAATATTAATTAGGGTTTAAAACATATGATAGGTGCTGCAAATCAGCGAAAACATCACAATTTGCTTAATGAAAGACCGACGAAAGAAACGGCTCTTAACACCCTTATATATTTTGCACACGGCCATAATAAGACCTCTAATTTAATCAATAAAATTTGGGCTGTTTTCATTCCGGAGCTATTTTGGCGAAAACCGTGGACTATGTTACGTTTTCGGCCAATTTTGACCACTTTTCTAAAAGTTGCTAGATTTTCTCAAGAATTTACTAAGGAGAACCTTGTTATAATTTTGTGCTATATGAGAAAATATCCATCTCTTATGAATGTTCCTTATTGTCTTTCGGCACACATCACCATCTGAAGCCAATGTGTTTTTTTGCCGATTTTGATTGTCTTCGAAAGGTTGTTGGCTCTAATATTTTTTTCACACGCCTTTAATAAGACCTCATGGTTTATGTATAATAGTTTGGGCCATTTATTCCGAATCTATTTTGCCTTGACCACTTTTTTTCAAACTCTGTAGAATGTCTCGAAAAATTTCGAAGGAGATCTTTGTTTTTTACGAGAATTGATTTATCCGTTATTAATGTTCTTTAACTTCTGTGAGCCCACGTCACCTATCGAGGGTAATAAGTCTTTTCTTGTCGATTTCGGGGGCCCACGAAATGTTTTTTGGCTCTAATATTTTGCACACGGTCATAATAAGACTTCTAATTGTATCTATAAAAATTTGGGCCGTTTTCATTTCTACGTTATTTTGGCCAAAAATCGTGGACTATATATTACGTTTTTGGCCAATTTTGACCACTTTTTTAAAGTTGGTAGATTGGTTCGAGAATTTAGGAGGGAGATCCTTGTTATAGTTTTGTGATATGTGAGAAAATATTCATCTTGTATTAATGTTCCTCATCGTCTCTCGGCACACATAGCCTTTGGAAGCCAATATGCCTTTTTGTCGATTTGAGTTTACGAAAAGTTTGTGGCTCTAATATTTTTTCATACGCCAATAATAATAGTCATAGAGACTACTGCAATTCTCATAGCCATTAGCTAGCATCTCATCTTCCTCATCGTCTTGGCCCAGTATGCTTTTGCCCAAGGCCTGCTTAGCTTCCCTAGCTTGCTGCATATGCCGCAAGTCCGCAACCATAGCTTGAAATTGATACGGATCAGGAGTACTAGAGTATCATATTAACGTCGTTAGTGTTGCTAGCAATAAACCTGACTAAACCTTATTAATTCCAAACAAAAATGAATAGAGATTATACAGTTGAAGAGGCCGGTTAAATAGACAAATCTCGAAAACAAACATCGAGAAGCCACTCAAATTGCAAAACTGCACCTTAATCTTCATCATATAACAACTAAGGTAACTATTGCACCACTCAGAGTATATACTAAACAGAAAATTATGCTAAACCTGTTACAACTAGCCATGGACAAAACCTGAATTTCCATTTGAAGATAACAGAACAGTATTGTACAAAGTTTCTGCAGATCTAAATGTATCTAAGTCCTGATAAGTACTGTTGTCTCGAAATCAGAAATTGTGCCAACGAATATATAATTCCCAACAGTCCTAATATTTTGACCTTGATCACATCTGTAATTATGATGGCTGGCAGATTAAGAGGTAGAGTCAACAGAGGAGCCATGTCCTTCTGCTTTGTATAGCTCCACACAAATTGGTTGAAAAGGCTATGACTTGGGACTGTCAGAATCAGAAGAGCCATATTCTTCACTGCAAAAAACCAGTCTGGCCCGCCGATCTCCAAGCCCCAGCCAGCATTTCCATGCCACACCTCTTCCCAAATGTTGTGCAGTGCTGTCAGAACTAGATAAGAAGTAATAACAACAGTGACAGGGAAATATCGTTGTTTGTCACCAAACCCAGCAACAAAATCAGTATCTTGGTTTAGCAACAGTAAGATTGGTGCCAGCAAGAATATTGCTCGGTTTGAACCACCAGTGAGAGTGAAGTTCAGGATCAAGCATATAGCGAAGCACATCACAGTAGCAACATTCCCGACTGCAGGCATCCAGGCCCCCTCAGCAGCCATCCTCTTAATGGTAAATGTTGGCACCATGGAAGCTCTACGTTGTTGCAAAAACCTCATCTTGGCAGGGAAATTTGCTGAATTACTTTGACCAGATTGACCCAACTTCATACCACCCCTTTCAAATGCTTTTTCCCGCATTAAGGAAGACAACTCAAACTTTATTTCCAAGGCGATAAGCATAAAGATCGCGGCATACAAGCCCAGGAGTGATGTCCTAGCCCCCTCAACAGCTAATATTGTAGTCAGCCTCCTTTCTTCTTCTGTGATACTTCCCCCATCTATGAGGCCTTTTATCCTAACTTGGCCCTCTAATAAGAACGTCACCGGAAAAAGTGCAACAAGTAGAGCAAAAACCCAAGGTAAACCTTTTGTGCTAGATGCAGATGGGAAGTGAGTGAAGACAACAAATACCGAGCAGCAGATCATTGTTAAAATAATTAGGGCTTGCAGGATCACAGCCTGGGAGAAGTACTCAAAAGATATGTAGACACCCACTGCAACACCAACAGCAATGGAATACAACGTTCTCAGCTCAACAATGTACCTGATAGGGATGAGTGATGTCACCGCAGCAAGCGTGAGTAAGATAGCCAAGATGAGAAGCCAAGAAGGCCACGTAGGCTTTGATGCCATGGACCCATAAATAAAAATGTCATCTCCAGTCTGATGTGCAAATTTGATCAGGTCTGAGTGATAAGTCCATGACAACATGATCGGTGGCTGAAGCAAGATAAGCAGCAATCCAGTTGCCATCACCAGTACTAAACACCTCTTGGCAACCTGCACAGAGCATGACAAAATTCATGGCATTACAAAAAGTTAACTGGACTCTGATCACCTTTAAAAATAAATAAATTAAAGAAAATTTTGCCACCCTATAATGATTGAATATGGTAACAACAAGATTGAAGATCTCAATACATCCAATATCTGTTTCCTTCCAGGGTTAAAATGGCTTTTCTTGTGATACACTATTCTGAACACTTCTAATATTCGTTTCATTATATGTAAGTCAGTCAGACAAGGAAAGTTCCTGGACTATCAAGTGCAGGCATTCACTAAGATCAAATGCGGGTATCAAAATACAGAAAATAACCAAAAAGGAAGACTACGCGTAGAACTTTTGATTTGAAAGAAAAAATGAGATGTCACTTCCGGAATACAGAAAATGTTTGTGGGGGCGTGGTGTTTGTTTGGGGGTGAGGGGGGTAAATATCAGTTTACTAATTGAAGATGACTTAGATGAGTTAGGTTATGATTAATCTAAAGATGGACCAAATTTGCTAACAACTAATCCATCTTACCAATAAGTTTACACTCATAGCTAGAAGAAAATGTAGAAGGGACCGATAAGATCAAACACACATGCCTATTGGATATAGACACAAGACAGGCAATAGCATAAAGAAGGTAAACAGACTGCAAAATCCCTACAACAATAAGCACACAGGACAAATTCCATACCAGAACATGGGAAAAGTGGAGAGCAACTATGGGAATGCAGGCCAATCCTATCAAAATGGTGCAGAAACCCAAAAGCAGCCCATCAGATGGAGCTCTACCATACCACCATTGAAGAGATTCAAAAATGGCTTCACGACAAAACCAGACAGCCATAGCTACCACAGAGGCATGCATATATCCTTGCCACGGTTTCATCTTAGAGGCAGTTTTTGATTTATCCCTGAAATCCAAAAAAGGAAGATGGTTATTCACTTCTTTCTTGAGCAAAATGTAAAACAATTTAACAAAAAAGATTAAGATAAAGATTATACTTGTAAAGAAGCAGAGGTGGAGAAACCGCCAATAATAGAACCGCTGCGACCCACACTATAGATTTTGATGTGACAAAAAGCATAGCCAGCTTTGAAGTATAAAGACAAGTCAAAATCCAAACTGCTCTGGTTCCAATTCTGCCGTCTGCTACAAGCCTTCTTACCAAGGCTAAACCCAGACATGTTGTGATTATTACCATGTAGCTGGGATACATTACATCATCCTCAAGTCCGTAATAATATATACTGCTATAGTTGAAAAAACGGTTCTCAATGTGGCAGAGAATCAGAGCATGGGTGGCTAAAGTAACCTCGGTCAAAAATCTTAGCTTTGGGGGTAGAAGGGCCAAACCAGGGGTAGCCATAGCAAGGACAACACCTGCAACAATGAGCTTGCAAAAGGATTTGAGAGACATGCCTGCCAACCAGATATTTAGATCCCAGAAATTATGCATCACAAACCACATAACCATCAGGCTCCCGAGCACAACAAACGCAAAATACGAGGGCAACGACTTCTTTACAAAGAAACGAGCCAGATAAAAGCCTGACACCAAAGGAAGCGGAAGCAGCTGCAAATACCAGACAGGAAGTCGTCAGATCTATTAATGATGAAATCACACAGTAGCCAGCGAAAACAGCCACTAATAACAAACATGCAGCCAAATTATCATCTTCTAAATACTTTAATAAGGCAAAAGACAGAAAAAAAATCATGCAGCATCCAAAAGAACCAAAAACAAGTAAAATACAATTTTGTTCTCAATAAAGAGACACTCACCAAAAAACAGAAAACAAAAAAACAAAAAACTTTACCATGTTATGTATACAGCAAATGCTCTCCAGATAAATTCAGAGAGCATAGCTCTATTGAAAAGAAACACTGAAAACAACACTAGATATCCAGATATTAAGTTATCCACACCTAAAACCCAGTTATATAAACTCATGCCGTTCCACTCCAACAATAGCAACAAAGCCAACCACCGCCAATCAAAGATGACATAAACTATCCCAAGTAGCCGGTTATTAGTCCTGCAACCTCAGAACATTTCTGCTAAATCCTGATGCAAGAACGGGTGGTTCCAAGGTAGCGGTAATCATAACAAGCTAACATCATTAGTAGTAGGTTCAGAGTTCACCATCTAAACACACTTGACTTAGTGAGATTACAGACTTCACTTTGAAATCTGAGCCCGGGAAAGTACATACACAAATCTTAAATGTAGAGTTAGGAGTTGCATGGAACTCAAAAATTACAAACTTACCCACCGGGCAACCGTATTTATTAGAAAAACACAAGTACCAGAATCAAAATCCCAAGAATGAGCACCTAACAAGATTCCAGAGACAATGAAGGAAAACTTGTTTACGCAGAAAACAAGGACCTTAAAAAAAGTGTATAGGTAGCTTGTAGGGAGAGGAAGAAGAAACCATCGATTGCTTTTCATGGGAAGTCTTAGTATAGGACTAGCTTAGAAGGCTAAAAACAGTCCATAAAGGTCGTTGGGGAGTCGAAGAGAAGAGACAATTCTAGTATTTACCAAGGATAGCCGATTGACAAAGAACGGGCAGATCCTTACAAATTTGCATTTCAGTATCAGTCAGGGGTGTTTGTGATAAAAAATTTGCATCACTATTGATTGCAAGCCCCCCATTAGTACATGGGTGACCTTCCCAATCACCACTCATTCAATATTTACATTTTGCAAAACCATACCGCAACTTTTGTTGTTCGGCCACCAATGTCAAACATGTCACTGGCCGTAAGCTAACTAGCATTGACGAACTAGGTCTGTTCAAAGTCAAACCAACTTGAAAGACACTATAGATACGGAAACCCAATGGTGGTGTTGGCAAAAACTTGAAAACCTTAAACCCAAAATCCTTGATGGTCAGCTAAGCAACTAATATCTTGGGTAGCATCTCAAGCGCCATTACCCTTAAATATACACTTTATTATCAATGATGGTCTAACAATGTTAAGGCACATCCCACTTCCGAAAAAAGTCCAGCCTTGTTGTTATAGCATTGAGAAAGTCTGATTCTATGATGATGAAGCAAGTTGTAATGTTGTATACTAATTAAACAAAACATTGAAAGAACATGACAAGATTGACAAGCATATATGAAGAATCAAAACACAAGCAAAGGGATACATACAAGAATTCAGACAAAGCAAAGGGGGAGGGAGTACATACCCAGATGGGGAATCCGACAACGATAGCAGCAGCAGCACTGGCTAGAGATGTCAAGGTCACGAAAGCAAGAGAGCTGAGGGCATCACCAATCATACCCAAGGCAGCAGCGGCAGCAGCAGCAGCTCCCCCGAGCATGGTAACAGTAACTAAGAGGTAGCTGTAAGGAGGAGGAATGTGGATGTAACGGGCGAAAGAGTGGAAAACAACTCTGACTTGGAGGCAGATGACAACAACAAGGAGGGCAACGGCGCCATTGACGAGGCGGATATTGTGGAGCTGGGTAGGATTCTTGACGATCCACCAGAGAGAATTGCGGGTGGAGGAATAGAGGAGGAAGAGGAAAGGGAGGAAGAAAAGGAGGAAGACATCGGAAAGGGAGGAGGCGGAGGAGAAGAGGATGGAGTAATGGGATGCGATGTGGAAGAGGAGTGGTGAGAAGAGGAGGAATAGTGTGTGGAAACAGCTCTCAAGTGGGCCCAGTATTAGCATGTCATCGGGGACTTCACCGCCGCCGTGCTTGGCCTTGGAGAGCTTAAAGGAGGAGGGGCGGGGGAGGGAGTAAAGCCAGTAGAAGACGCAGTTGAAAGAGAGGAGATAGAAGGAGGCGTTGAGCATACCCACGGCGGAGACTGTGGCCCACGTGAATAGTGACGCGGCGGCGATGGGGACGCAGGCGAACAGGAGGCGCTCCAGAGCGAGGACGATGGAAGGGTTCTCCAGCTGAATCCACTTGAACTGGAGGGAACACCAGATGCCGATCAGGAAGTTGGTCTCCGCGCACAGGAAGGCGGCGAGGAGCCCGAGAGGGACTGAATTGAAGGCGGAGAACAGGGATGAGCTGAAGTAGAAGGCGATCTGTGCGGCGATGAGAGAGAACCAAACCCCGAAGAAAGCGCCGGGCTTGAAATTAAGGGAGTCGAGGATGTAGGAGCACATGAGTCCCAGAGTGAGGGTGGCGATGACGGGAGTGCCGCCGAGGTCCAGGAGGAACGCGGCGCACGGGACAAGAGCCACTCCCATACGAGCATTGTGTGAGAAGGACGACGGACTGAATCGAGAGCTGCTATTGCTGCTGCTCTGCCTCCTCCTAGGGTTAAGGTTTCGATCGCCATTGTCGTTCTGATTGTAATCAGATTGGGTCGATATGTAGGGACGGTAAGACATCGGCTGGAACTCCGGCGGAAACATCTTCTGATTCTACTCAACGATGATTCGTGTGTCTGAACAAAGGAAGAAGAAGGGAGATTATTTGATTTGGCGACTTCCCGTTGACTTCCTCATCCGTTTCGGACTCGGACTAATCTCCTCTCATACCACTCGTGCCGCTAATAATACTACCCGCTGTGCGCTTAATCTAGCCCATTACTTGTAAGGAGTATGAGTTGTATCGTGTAAACTCTCCCATTAAAAATAAAATGCGCTCGTGACTCTGACGACGGATTGATATTTTGGGTGTGACAATTCTCGTGACATATAAATGGAGGTGCGGTAGATGATAGTTTCAGGGTTGATAATAGCACCCCCCCCCCCCCCTAATCCAAGAATCGAATTCATTATTATGTACTCAAATCCTACTCAATGATTCTTAGATCTAGAAATTTTGATACTGATATTCGTTTTCACATTTAAATTCCGATGTTACGGGCGAGAGAGGTGATGGTCGAGGATGTCTTTTTATATAAGAAAGTTAGAAAACCATGAGGCGACCGAGTTGAAGGAGTAAGGGGATGGCGGCGTCTAGGGTTGGAGGAGGAACAGAGGAGAGAAGAGGACAGGTAGAAAATACGGAGATAACGAAAAAGAAAGGTGGCAGGGATAGAGAAGATGACCGGCGATATAGCCAATACAATTGTCAATGCACGACACTGGTGGTTTCACCATCGGGAACGATGCCTAGGAGTAGGCGCGTGTGGAAGGGGGTGAAGCGGTGGCGGTGCGATGAAAGGAGGGTGGGTGTGGGAGGAGAGAGAGACTCACAAGAGGGAAATGATTGTTAACTTTAAAAATAATGGGGAGGTAACATTTTGGGGAGTGATTAGGGAAAGCAATGGAATAGGAAAAATACAAACACACGGTGCTGGACTAGGAGAATGACACCGTTTCCAAAGCCTATAAGAAAGTGAACCAAACAGCACTAAAAAAAAACAGCACTAAACTCCTCTCAAAAACCCTCCATCGTTCATGCTAGTCCTACTGGCAAGCACATCCTAAGATGGAAATGCAGATGTTAATTTTTTGCTAAGCTATCAAGGCCAATCCCAGATTCTAAAAGACAGTTAATATTATCAGTTTGAAACCTATGGGAGTAAACAAAATGAAAGCAACTGTCTGCAGCATCATTTATGGAAACCTTAACCTACAGAAACCTTCATGTAGAAAGTATGAAGACATCCGATTTCAATCTAAATAAGTGCTCGTTGATAAAGTAAACTCTATTCTGTACCTTATTTTCTGAGAGAGCAGAGAACTCTAAGCCGAACTTGTTACCAAAAGGAGCCTGCTAACTTTTTAAACACATCCAAATTCTACGTTTTAGCAAGGAAATACAGCATAATGTTTGTTTTCTAATTTCAATACGTATAATGCCATGTCCTTCTCCAAACAAGAACGTATTTACATTAAAATCCAGCATAGACATGGAAAAATAAAATTACTCTTCTTGGAGAAAAGCTACTCTTCATGGTATAGATATAATCCAAGACCTAAACGTGCACACGCCTTGACAAAAGCAATCTCCTCCGCAGCAGCAACTGGATCAATGGTATTGGGATCACCGGGCATTATTGTTCCAGTAGCTTCACGGTATGTCTGCGATTTCAGTAATTTCATCATTAGAAAGTCATGGTTTGAGGTAGCTAGAAGAGATCAGATGTACTTAAATAATCTACAATGCTTCGACATCTGAAAACAGTGCACTTTCTATGGGGTGTGGGAAGGGGCCAAGGGAAGGGAATGTCTCCCAGTTGCAAATACAACTATCAAGATGAAACCAGCTGGAATTTAACAGGTGCTTCCACTATATATAGTGCAAATGACTAAGCTAATCGTGCCACAAGAGAACCTTGACATCACAAGTTCACAACTCACAAATGGCACCAAATAAAACCAAAACCGAATTAAAAAACCTTCATTTTTTTTCCATTTTGATCAACCATCAAGTAGAATTTAAAAAAATCATATATCTACCTCACAGCTCTTCCAACTGGTAAAATCACGTAAAGAAAAAGTATTATGAGAATATAAAAATATGAAGGAAATCAAAGAACGAAAAACAGGATAATTTTTTCCAATGCCAGATAGATGGCATGCCGGGAAAATGAGCATTAGCACTTCATGGAAGAAAGACAAGTAGTCATGGGAAGCAATTCGGTATGCAGAATGCCAGAATTAAGTAAATGAACCCAAGTTATTCCACAAATAGCAAGCCTACACTGACATTCTGTAGAAAGCATCTTATTTATCATGACGAAGTTTAAAAGCCCATTCCCTCACTCACTGTGAATAAAGACGTTTGACCTGGTATTTGGAATACTCTCATGTTTGAATGCATCAAATGAAGGACAAAAGCATACCTCTCCATCAGATCCTCGTATGGTGACACGGTAGACCACTGTTATGGTTCCATCATCAGCAAAAATAACATCTCTTACTTCTCCGACCCAACCTACATTTTCAAGATACAACCATATTTTCAAAAGTAGGATCAATAAAAAAAACTATAAATAGGAGGTATGGAGATGCTCGGTAGACACCTCCTCAGATGTCGAAGTATATAAGCATGGACTTAAAAAAAAAAAAAAAAAAAAAAAAAAAAAAAAAAAAGGACGGAGTCACACTCACACATAGACCTGAATACTAGAATACAGTGCCTACATGATAACACATCTTATTAGACTGCCTTCTCAAGTTAGTTCTAGAGACCCCAGAAATAGAAAGCTTATGTAATAAGCATTGACTAAAATGCATGTTATGTGGTGGAGTGAAGGTGAACTGTCTTTGCACTCTAAACTGACTTGCTTTAATAATCGGCTCTGAGATAATCTATATTGACGAAATGGCAAGTTAGTTCTCCCGAATTTTAGAAAGAAACAGGGAGGAAATTTAATCAACGTTGGAACTCCTAAACCAGAAAGGGTGAACAGGAGGAAGATTCATCAAAGCTATCTGTGTGCTTAAGCCGTCCTACCAGATACCATGAGAGATAACCTTCACCAGCATTCAGCCAAGAGCTCTCCGTACCCAAGCAAATTTCTCTTTAATATTAGGCAAAGAAAGCACCTTAATTATGAGCTCATAGTAGTCTCATACACTAACACCTGCGTTTTACCCAGCATCTTAAGTCGTCAGACAGGAGACAGCACACCATGAATCACTAGCCTTTATAAAGCACGGCTGCACATCCCTGAAAACCCACCCTCACGTTATATCATTAGCTCATTTCTGATCCTGCAAACAACCTTCAACAGCAGCCCTGTAAATAACCATTGACCTCACATAAGCAACTAGCAAATCCCTGAAGAATCCCACCCCCATGTTATATACGACAGCAGCTCATTTCTCAGCCCACAAATAACCCTCACCAGTACCCATGTAATAACAATAATCTTCATGCACAGGCAACTAAACAAGGGTGAAGACACAAAAATCTGCTGCTCCCTGCTACAAGTGAATTGACTTCACAGCCTCCAATTCATAACCCCTCAAACTCTATAAATCCCTAAATAAGTCAATTCCATCATAACTCTCCAGCCACAGGGAAATGCGCATATGTTTTTTCTTGTTCCATAAACATAGTTGGGTGATGTATGGAATCTCTTAATCTAACAACTTACTACAAGGATCTGAAGCAGCGTGCACACAGCATATAAAAGGTAAATACAGCCTCCTTATGCGCAGAATACAAAAGTGACGAGAGCTGCACCCATGAATCAGGTTGTCTTCTGATTCAAGTTGACGTAGAAGCACTAAAATTTGAGTGATATAGTGCAAGAGTCGTTGTTCATTAGTTTTGCGATATAATGCAGTGACAAATGGCCATCCCATTCCTCCTTCAAGGATAAATTGAAAACAGAGAATAGATAGAAGAGGCATATGCATTCTAATTGAAATGGAGAATACGACAAAGATAATTAGAGTCATAGTTGTGACGAATGAGTTTAAAAGAATAAGGCATGGTGGCAAGCACAATCTACAAATTATGGTTACATTCTTTGTTAAATTTGAGAACTAGACCTTCCATCACCCAACTATCACAATTTCCCCATACCAATCCAATAGTCAATGGTTGAGAGATAGAGTGCGTTAAATAAAACATGGCGCTTTAGATCTCTTTGGAGCTTTCTATGCCATTTAATAGCAAATAATTAACTGATCAACAGGAATTCACAGTTGACAAAATGTTAAATAAAAGTTAGATTAAAACCTGGAGCGTAGAAACTGAGCATTCGGTTGGCGTGAAACCTGAGGATAAAGTAGAGTATGAGATACGCGTTGATGACTCAGATCTCGACGAACAAAAAAGAAGAGAAGAAGATAGTATATTACCAGGGAATGATTTTGGAGTTAGGTCTGAGGATGTTATCGGGAATCCTTTTGTTGAGATCTCGGAAGATCTCGACGAGAGGGCGAGTGATGCAAGAAGCAGCTTTGTCAAGAGGAACCACGTAGTTTGAATTCGGAACTGTCTTCTTCCCGTCTCCGCCATTTTTCGGATCTACAGCTCGGATCACCACCTCCCTCCGCCGCTGGCTGAAACCTAACCTCGCCGGAAATGCTTTCGATGCTAATAAACAACGGTAGTCAGTTGGTGTCGCCTGAAACCTAATACTCGCATTCGCATTCTGAAGAGCCATTTGTTAATTAATTAATTTAATTTAGCCACCAACTACAATTACAAACACTGGCTCCACCTACCACGCCCTCCCTCTCTCCCTCCTGATATCTTTGTTTCAGTTTGATTTGACTTTTTTTTAGATGACCGCCACCCCACGATGATTACTAACTCAATAAATGGAATACAACTTCCTTGTTCCTTCTTATGTTTCATTCCTCCTTACTTTTTTTTTTATTTTTCCCATTTCCCACTGCTCGCCCACTAGGATTAGTCAATTCCCTCGTTGCATTTTTTATTTTCTTTCTTTTCAAATTAAAATTGATTTGATCGAGTAATATTTTAAATATTTTTAGAAAATAATATTGTATTTCCCTCCAAATATTACAAGTGTTCAACATTTTGGCCCATCATACATTAATTAACAAATAATATCACACCCACAACTCGATCCGAGTAAAGACGTAATCAAGCCGGGTGAGGGTTTCGACTTTCGACAAGTTTACAATTCGTGTGGGGGTGAGTTTAGCGCAATATAAAGGCCTAGGGAGAGGGAGATTGAGTTTGAGTTCATTCAGTAGCGAGACAAATTGATCTCCAATTCCCTCCTCATTCTCATTAGAGTTTTGAAGAGCTTCGTGGACAGCATATGACACAACTTCCATGTACAGGAAAACAAGATGCATGCTTCGACCCTGCTATCAAGCAGGCTGCTAAGTACCTGCTAAACGCAGTATAGAAAACAATGAGATGCAGATCGCAAACGTTGAACGTATCATCATACACCGAATGACCATATATCAAGCCGGAGATGGATTTTCTAGTTCGGTATGATTTTGATTAGCTCAATGTCGAACAACAGAGTCTTGTCTATCAATCCTTGGTTCCTCAGAACAAAATCCAATGCCCTTTGCCCCTGTGGAAAGAGATTTATCAATAATTTTAACATAATAACCTGTGAATGTTATGAATGAAAGGGCGAATCCCAACACTACCGAAAATGTATTCGGCTTAGGGCCCTTCTTGTTATAATCATTTTCAGGGTATCCCAGTTCCGGAGGCACTACAATCCTGCAAAATGGAATTAAAACTTCTAAGTGCTCCTGATTTATGCTTCATTGAGACAATTGATGGACATTACCATTCAATGCAAAACAAGAGCAAGGACGGACCTCTAATATTTTTATCTATGATCTCAAGCATCAGTGTTTATAACACTACAACATTACAATGTGCTGGAAGAGTTCACATGCCTCATTCTAGAAGGTTAGAAAAACTGCTTTAAATATAAAAAAGGATTTCCAGACCCAATACCAGAATGAAAAGAAGTAACAAAATATGGAAATGAGAACAGCAATGCTGATCGTAAGATGACCCAGGGAAGCCAACTTACCTCTAAATGCTGAATAAAACATAAGACACAAAATCGCAAAGTATTATATACTCCGTAATAACTTTCCAAATGTATTTACATCATTAATTTTTTACTCCTGATCCACATGTATTTTAAAACCAGACCAGCTAGGCAGCCATAGAATGGCAATGGCAATATATAATCCCTATTAACCACGAATTTAAATCCCTCTCGGTAGAAAAGTGGGACAGGAGAGGTTTTGACTTGAACAGAGGTAGTAGCAACACAATTTTCATTACATTAAATATTCCTACACCAGATAGCACACATAGTACCTTCTAAAGTTCTAAACACACTAAACAATAAACAGATCGCGTACCTTCTAATTCCACCCAAAGACATGCCTGAGATAGCTTCCTCAAATGCTGGAATGACCTGCATGGAGATAGGCATCACTTTACAAAATTGTAGTTCCAACAAGCTTTCTGATATCCCTCAGAAAATAAACCGTAATAGGGATGAAGGGACTGACTGCTTAACTACAACAACAAAAATAACTACCAAGCCTTATTTCCAATATGATTTGGGGTTGGCTAACATGAATCGTCATCACAATTCACAACTGATAAAAGCTGAGACTAATAGTTGCTATCGACTCATCTAACTGATTGGATTTGAAAGAACCTCAACGACACGCTAAAGTGGGACATAGAATCAATGAAGCGTCTCCTGGTTGGTAGCTGAAAAAGGATTCTCATACAAGTTACCTGGTTTATGTTTTGCTTCGACAAGATGACTTCTTGTCCACTTTGTTACACGATTTATATGACTATTTTACAATCTAATACAGAGCACGCTACACTGAAGAACTAGCACAAACATGGTTGAAGGCAAGCAAAAATTATAGGCATGATATGAAGTATAAGGTACTAGTCTCTCACCTCTTGGGATCCTACTCTGAATTTAAAGAAGTCCTTATCATCTCCCTGCAAACAAATTGCATAAAAAATGTAGAGGGGATGAGAGAATGAGAGCCTCCAGCACCAATGCACGCCATACCTCAAAAGAACCACCCTTTGTCTTATTTCGAGCTTCAAATATACGACCATAGTACCCTATGGTGTAACCATCCCAATCCACCTGAAAATCAATATGACATGTTATCTTCTTGTTGAATAAAGTACCATAAAAAGCCCAGAAAAACAACTATTAAGAATGTTCATGGTTCCAAATCATTGAACTATACGTGACAAACTTTAGAAAGCATTAACATCTAATTTCACAAAGAGTGTCGTGTCAACAAAGGATAGCACATTTGGCCAAAGACCCCTGGACTCAGAGATATGATATATCCAATCCATCATAAGCTGTCATTAAATTCAGCAGCACATGGTAGCAAGAGAGTATTTGTATCATCCAAAATGCATCAGGAAAAGAAATTAAGTGGCATTGCATCACAAGCTCAGGAAGCTAATGGGCAGAAGGCGACCTACCACCACAGTCTCCCCGACTTTTGGAGGAGGCCCAGTTCCCATTCTCAAGTCCTGCAATAGAAAACTCGAAAGTTGACACTGAGCAGAAAAGGTAAAAAGTATGAGAGCATAACTCAAAATTCAAATAGGTAAGACAACCTTATACTGCAAACCAGAATCAGTTTCAGTGTAGTCAGAAATTCGCATCTTCGTCTTGCCGTAATCTTTTCCTCTAAGTGCTGGCACTGAAGTTGATAAATCATAAACCATCAGAAATGTATAAACAGGAAATTCTATGTGTGCAATGAGAAAGAGACGCTTACTGTCAGCAAATTCAGAGGCAGCGGCGATATCAGGCAAAGCATTAGCATTGAGAGAAGTGCCAGCAATGAGTCCAAAAAATGAGAACACGACTTGCCTACGACCAAAGACTGGTATTTCAGTCGCACAACTAGCATTCGCATTTCCTGCTATCAGCATAAGATGTTTTGCTTAAGTTGATCATGAACAGTGCAGAGTGAAACAAAAAGTAGAAAAGCCTAAGAATTACTTATAAAGTTGAGGGAATCAGACGACGAAATACAGTGGAGTCTTCTCCGCCATCTCTAGAAGGGTAAAAACAAAAACAAAACAATTAGGAGAGGCCAGAAATCAGAGACAGTAATTACAACGACATTAGTTACCGTCTGGAAAGTGGAAGCAGTGTGTAGACAACAACAGCATTTCGTGCTTGAAATCGACAAAATTGAAGCAGCTGACATCATCGACTTCCGCTTTGAATATCTGGTTAACCAAAATCACAGCTATGACAACCAGGGAATCAATTCAAAGAACAAATACGAAAACAAGCGATCAAATTCCACACAATATCTGGTTTATAAAATGTGAAATTGGTGGGAAATACCTGTACACAGCGGAGGCAAAAGGAATTCCGATGAGATGAGGATAGTGAGTGATGTGGCCTTCCAACTTCAATACTACAATTGGATTTTCTGGATTCTTTCAAGTTTACCTTGCTGATGCTTCCTAATCTACTCATTATTATATAACGTAAAAGACTAATTTACCCTTTCAAAAATGATACCACTTGTATTTGTTCTCAAACTACTCACCCTTGGGGTGTTCAGTGTTCTCTATGCATGTACACAGAGCACCATTTTACGATCGACAGTATTTGCTTTTCCCGAGCGTGTTAGGATTGGGGGCATAGAATTCATTCTCAAATCCATATTTGATGCACATTCTAAAATTTGATGATAGATATGAAATGAACACTCAAAATCCAAAATCTTGTTCCCAAAGAAAAAGAAGATTACTTTCAAGAAGGTCAATTACAGAACCAAAGCAAATCATGAAACCTAAAAAGCGACCACAAATGCACAATCACTTGACAAGCAAACAACTGATACACCAAATGTGTGTACAAAAAAAGAAACATATTTTTCGTACAAATCATTAGATTTACAAGCAGCTCATCATATGACCACTTTTATTCTTAAGTCTCAGACAAACATCAATAACGAAACTGGGGCACTTATCGGCTGACTAGGTTCAAGGCATTTGCTTTCTCTTCAAGAGTACCAAGCAAACTGTTGAAACTCTTTTTGAAAGAGTCCACTCCTTCATTTTCCAATTGAGAGCCCACCTGGTTCCAATCGATTCCTAACTTCTCAAGGGCACTATAAATGCCTTCAGCTTCAGACACGTTCCTATCGATTGTCCTAGAAACTGTTCCATGGTCGATAAATGCTTGGAGAGCCTGATCAGGCATTGTCGAAACCTGCCAAGAAAAAAAAAAAAAAAAAACATTCAACATCATGCAAATCCATCATAAACACCTGAGACAAGAATTTTCAGAGTGCAAAATCAAAGGTATGGTATACTCACAGTTTCATTCCCAATCAAAGGATCTACATAAAGTGTGTCTGGGTATGCTGGATTCTTAACACTGGTAGAAGCCCACAGCAGCCTCTGCTTCTTGGCACCCTTTTTAACCAATGCCTCCCATCTTGGGCCAGAAAACTTCTTTTGATACAGCTGATAAGCCAACGTTGCTTGAGCAACAGCAGCCTACATGAGCCACAGGCCACAATCACACATGGGTGTTAGTTTTTTTATTTCTATAGATGGTAAAAAAACTTGGCGAGTGGAATTGTCGAGAACTAAGTTACCTTTCCACGAATATCCAAGGCTTGAGGGTTTCCTACTTGTTCAAGCATCTTATCTATAAGAGAGTCAACCCTACTGACAAAGAAGGAAGCCACACTAGTGACTCTGGATAGGTCACTGAGGCCAGAAGCCTCCAACCCATCCAAGTAGGCATCAATCACAGCCTCGTATCTTGTAAGAGAGAAAATAAGCTGCGCATTGGCACACAGAATTACGAGGATTAGAATGTCATGATTACGACAACAGTCTCAACAAAGAAAAGAATTGGCAAATAGGCCTGAGCAAGTGCCAAAAACATAACATATGAAGCTTCAAGCACATTATGATCTTAGCTGAAGATGAAATACCGAGTAAGAGTACAAAAGCAGCAAAGCTTTGGTCTCAAAAATGATTAAAACATTAAACCCTAGACTCTAGAGTAGCAGAATCAGGCAACAACAGATATTTGTAATGCAAAGGGGCATCAAAAGAAGAAAGAGTATTGGGAAAGTGGAGAGAAACTGACAGTGACATTGACACTGATCCCATTGGCAATAGTTTCCTTAATAGATGGGATGCAGGGAGCAGTGGCGGGAATCTTGATGTAGACATTGGGGCGGTTAACGAGTTTATGAAGCCATTTAGCAGCCTCAATAGTGCCCTGAGTGTCATCTGCAAGCGTGGGTGAAACTTCAACAGAAACATAACCATCAGCAGCATCAGTTTGATCATAAATAGGCTCAAATAGTTTGGACGCGTCTTGAATGTCCTTGATGACCAGCTCCCAGTAGGCGGTTTCGATGTCTTTTCCAGACTTGATAAGTTCCCTGCAATATTGCAACCAAGTCACCTCAAATTCAGAGAACCATACAAAGTGAAACAACAACAACAACAACGACAAACAACAACAACAACGACAAACAACAACAACAACAACAACAACAAGGTATGATTCAAGAGTTTTAAATTAAAGACAAGTATTGATAATAAAAAAAAAAAAAAAAAAAAGGTACCTAAACTGGTCATTGTAGGCGTCTGAAGATGAAATGGCTTTCTGGAAAATCTGAGAAAGAGAAAAGAGATGATTGATAACAAAGCAATATCAGCAGAAATAAACTCAGAAAGAAAGAGTAGAGAGTATTCGAACCGCGGGGTTGCTGGTGACACCGCGAACACCAGAGGCAATCAAAGGGAGAAGATCAGTGACTGGGCGGCAAAGATTGTCGTACCAGGGACTCTGACCTTCCTTCTCGTACAGATCATGCAGACTTGTTCTCTTTGCTGGGATCCCATTTCCACCCGATTCCGAGCACTTTACGCTGCAAATCATTATTTATTCATTATTATGCTAATCAATCAATCAGAAATAAAAATGAAAATGAAAATTAGGTTTAAGTAGAATACAGGAAAGGTGGGTTTGAGCGGCGGGTGGTTGGTAGGCGGCAAGAATAAGATGATGAAACCCTGCACTTGTTACTGTTTATCAAACCAACCATTAAACACGACGATCGCGTGTTCGACTTCCGCCCCGGCCCTCCTCCGGAAGACGCCGCCGCCGCTGCGATCGGATTCGCCAACTTCGATATCGTCGCCATCAATTTGGTTTTTGATTTTTGGTTTTTTGAGTTTTTTTTGTGATTTGTTTGTTTGAATAAAAGAGCAGACACCCCCCGCCTTTTGGTTAACTCGGACAGCTACTTGTATTCACCCACCTAATGCGCTTTGGTTGGTGTAATTATAAAACATGTTTTTCTTTTGTGTCCATCCACTTGCACCACGTAAGCTTACTTCTAAATTCAATTCTAATTACTGTACAAACATAGTTGTACCAAATTGAAATCATTGTATGACGTATGATGAGTGTATGAAGATATTTGAGAACAATGACTACTCTCAAATTGGCCCTTGAGCTCTTCTGCCAACTTTCATACGTCTTTAACATTATCTTTGGGCAACCCCAACTCAATGGAACTCCGCCTTATATGGGAAAAAGTTAAACCTTAATCCGACAACATGAGGCTCTTTGAAACTTTTTTTTTTTTTTTTTTTGAATGTGGCTCTTTGAAACTTGATGCCGCTACTTTGTGCCAAAAATATCATAATAACACACATCACTATATCACAAACAAATTCAACACTATGATCATCAGCTCTCGCTACTGTAACGGGCTAAACAACTTACACAACACCTCCATTACACATTTATACACGTAGCTTACCCTATATCCTCATAACATCTAAAATTTTTGTCGCTCAGACTTCTCAAGCACAGCCGCCTTCTCCTCTTCTGAAAGATCATTAAACATAAACACTGACTTGTCCCCGATGTCATCCTTCACATACAAAACAATGTAATTACTCTTTCAGTCATAACCTTTGAATACCAAATACAACATCAAATCAAGTTTTGATCGACTTCTACAACTGACACATACACAACTACTACATTACCCTATTGCCTTCACGCCTACGTTGCGTTACTTGCACACAACCTCACCATTGTCATGTTCCCAATAAGCCCTTGATCAGAAATGCCACCAATATCCACTACAACAACATTACTAAGGTGCCTCAAAGGCTCCCATAAGTCCATAACTACCAAGGTAAGGTCCAAGGGGGGTCGACTGTTATAATTCACAAGTTCACAACACAAGAGGTGTCAATCCTTTTGTAAGCCATTTCTCTTCACTGGACATGGAAACAGAAACGACTATCCACGGGCCATATTGTATTATTCTATCAAACTCCGTACCAAAAGAATAGGGACATACTGTTACGATTATATGACCAAAAAAATAAAAGAGCAGGGACATAAATAAATACGAAATGAAAATTCTAAATATGGCTAATTTGAGAAAGAAGTTATACCTTCAAAGGCTGCGTAAACTTCCTTCCAGAAAATATAACAAATAAGGCTACCCATACACCCATGAGGCACGCCTTCACCCCATTGTCCATTGTACCAGACTGTATTCAAGTCATTGTAAAGCGATTGTTAAAACTCAAATGAAAAATAACAGAAGCCAGCCATGAGCCCATGAGGTAAGACTTAAAACAACTATGTGATAACAAATTACCAATAGACAACCAACATCAAGTAGTAAGTTCCAACATGATGCAGACTAGTATTGATAAGACTATTATTAAAAATATGGCAAAGCACTTGCACAAATAAATGGCGACTATTAACGATATTGTTACTCCTTTTACAACCTTAGGCATTACTGCTTGACACTAAAGCCAACAACTGCAGACACAAATGATAGATTATAAGATAAAGGATGTTCATGTGGAACAGTACTAGTACCAGGTGGCCAAGAAGACAGGTTGGAATTATGAAAGCAAGGATCGCAGCCTCCAACTTTCCATAGCAGAGCCCTGTTTGGGATAGAAAAAGAAAAGATTTAAGTGAAGCAGCAATATGATAGGCTAAATCGACATGACAGTCGTACATTTCAGGAGGTACCCGACTGTTTGTGGTGGTTAACATATAAAGAAAACATGATTTGATTGGTGAAAGCAGCAGCAGTGGGCAATTACCTTCCTTGATCACGAGTCCAGTGAGAGAAGCAAAAATAGGGCCGACAAACCAAACGGCGGTAGGATTGTCAACGACATATTGCACCAAGCCGTGACCAGCAGGTCGAGCAAGGGTGAAATAGGTGGCTAAAGAACCACATAGACCAAAAAACCAGAGTGCTTGTAGGGTGCGCTTGATCTCAGTGACGTATATGTGAATCAAATAAAGAGAGAGGCCCAGTCCAGCAGCACCCGAGAAATAGAAGAGGTCAAGATTGCGGTCAAGGAAGTCTTTTAAGAAAGAGTGATCGGGTAAGAAAGCCGTACAAGTGTTGACAACAAATGAGGCAGCGGCCACAACAAGTCCAGTTCTGTATAGAACCACCTACACATCGGCAATAAAGTAAAGTGAACATTATCAATCTGCTAGTCTAAGATAACAGGCATGAGCTCAGAAGCAGAAGAACCAAAGTGACTCAAGAGCATATGTTTGGGATCAGTAACCATCAGTTGTTGGTTTTAGGATGGAATGAATGACTGGCCTATTATTGCTCAATTAAACGGATAAGTTTCTGTTCTACGACCACAGAAACAGCCAAGGGAACAACAAGAATAACCAACAGCAGGCAAATTTCAACAGAAACAAACAAGGGAACAAGAAATTGATTAGAATACCTCGCGAACGTCGGAAGGTTCGATGGTCCAGGGACCGTAGATGCCTTGATAAGTAGTAGGAGTCTCAGTTTGTTCCACAGCTTTGCAGCTCAATCCAGTTTTATTGACAGACCTCCACCTTGTTGTGTTTTCCCCCAATTCCAGTACTCTGCTTCTTCGGCTTCCGCCACCCAAACTCAACCCAAACCCACTTTTTAAGGCCACATGATGATGACTCATACCTGCTCTTGTAGTTGTCGATGCCACCGCCATCCACGCGCCTGTCCCTGCCATTACTCGACTTCCCATTTCTTCCCCAACTCTCGTTTCGTTAACGGACTATATTTTTCTTATAAATGTTTTGTGGCGTGTTATCTCTCACTCACTCCCCTAACTCGGAGGTTTAAGTAATTCAGAGGTTTAAATAATTCGGTTACGATAACGAGTTACGATATCTAAAGCCAAATATAAAGCTCGTTGGCTAATTGGTTTTACAAAAAAAAAAAAAAATATGAAAACTAAAGACGATAGCAAACAAGCCCTTTACAATACAATGAAGGAGCAGCCGAATAGCCCACTAAGCTTATGCTCACCTCAGTTTCGGAATAACTAGTCACACTTGTGAGTTGGGGAATTGCAGGCCACTCAAAAATTCACAAGGCATAAGCAGGCAAGCAGGGTCAACATTCTCTCACTCATATACGGAGTATCAATCAAACACCAACGTTAGAGGCGTAGTGCCAGTGCGTGTGCGCTTCATTGCAACAGAATCAAACACCATCACGGAGCTAACATAACCAATAATCATGAAGGGGATTGGGAATAATTGCAACTAAACTCATGTAGCCATGTACAAAGCAGTTGCTTTTTCTAGGAGTCTGGCTGACAATTACATCACACAAGTTCAGCTTTCCTGGGCAAGGCTATGTTACAAATATTCATGAAACAAAAGTAAAATAATTTAAACACCCAAAGTTTTTGGGCTGTCCAACATGTCCCAAGATTTTAGACCAAGCGCACCTCGTGGTTAAGATAACGGTGAGGCACAATCGCCTATTGTATGTCACCTGTTTTGTTACCACAGTTAACATGTTGGTGCCACCACAAATCATAAGAGGAGCACTGCTGCATAACTACTTCGGGTAAAGAATATCATAATGACCCGGCCGATACAGTAAGGTTATATAGGGCTTGGTCTCAGGCCCACCAGCATCAGCAACATTCAACATCGAAACTGGTATGAAATCATGATGGTTCAGGTTAACTCCAGTGTCACATGCACTGCGATCCAGGTAGACAACTCGAATAGGCACGCCCAGTGCATCTGATAAAGCAATAATGTGGACATGATCACTTTCCTCACCCATAGGCTCCACTGATGTTTTGCAAAACTGCACATACCCAGAAAAAAGACGGGAAAAAAAAATCAGCATTTCACAAATCTCCCAGACAAAACCAAACTCATTTTTCCTGATTCTATGAACAAGATGAACATTCCAAATCCACAAATCTCCAAGCTGTCAAGCAATTAACTGCTTACATGAATAAGAATAATGAAATCAGGAAGAAGAATTGACGTTTAACTTGATCCAAACTAAGGTCACAGGTCACAACTCATAAGTATGCTTGAGGTGAGGAATCAAGAGATATACACTTAAAATTCTGGACATCTATTTAACATAATACGTTAATACCACATAATTACTGAAGCTATCGTTAGTTCATAAAAGGGCAGCCCGGTGCACATTGGCGTCCCCGCTAAGCGAGGGTCCGGGGAAGGTATAGCTTGTATGATGCTTGCAAATTGTTATACTAATGCTGAAAGACGAAGCCACCAGCCCACCAAGAAAAACCACACTCATTGTCAGCCTAACTCTAACATCTCAGCCACTCGGGCAGCAGTGAAGAGAAGATGCCATGATAATTGAGAGAGAGGCAGAGCACTGAAAAATTGTACTGGAATTTTTAGAGAAGCTTGATTAGAGCCCCAAAGAAAGAGAGGCGTCCTTACCAAGAGAGCTACAAAGTTCGATATTGTTGGGAACCTTTGCAAATCATAAACCGTATAGAGTTCCACTAGATGTCTTTTCCAGAAACTTGTGGCTTATACACTATCTCAAACCGAGAAAACAACCCAAAAATGCATGACATTTGGAGGATTACAATATTCCAGATGATGGAAAAAATGCTTTCGTTCACGTTATTCAGCATGAGAGAAAGAAGCAGTAACCTTAGTCACTTAACAAAGATCCTAATTAATCCGAAAATCTCACAGGCTACACTGAAGGACATAACTTGACAAAATCAAAAATATGCCATGCCCTATCAAAACTATTAGTGACAGGATCCCATAGCATGGATTAGTAAAGGATCATGGGCAGGTGAAGATGGATATGAGCCTGAGGCAATGTGCCTAAGAAAGGGATAAGGAGGCACCTAGAGCACTAGAAGGAATGACAAAACCCTTTTTAGAAGAAAAAGAAGAAAAGCGCCAACAACTTAGCCCACACCACTGGTGCTTGGAGATAAGATCACTATCTTAGAGCAAGCTTGGGATTAGGAAGCAAATTGAGATGCATCATCTTACTTTTTCGATATGAGAGAAAAAAGTGTCAATAAAAAGACTATTAAGCCTGAGAAGATGAGAAGTCTTTTAAGCTAAGATATTAAAAATATTTTCAAACTCACTTGGAAAATGTTATTAGAAACCCTTTAAAATTTAAGACTACCTTCTGGCTTCTGCCTTAGCCCAAAGTGAAGCTACAAATACAACCCTCATCCAAATATAATTCAACTACTACTAATTTTTTTGTGAAATAACATTTAAACCAAATACATGACAATACAGCACAGCAAATTTCATGTACAAGAAACCCACGAAAGCATAGGGGAAATACCCATTGCTCATCTTGAATCCCAATTAACCTTGGCCACGTTGTACATGCAAACTCACAATGAATAAAAAGATGTAATCCTCACTCCTCACTTCTCCCTCACTCATTTTTAAACACATGACACAACAATGGGATTAGTATCATACCAGCCCCACGTCACTGAAAGACCTCATTGTATATCAATCTTCTAGAACACCATAAACCAGCAAAAAGCATTAAGAGGCGCATTTGATCTCCAAATATCATTCATACTCATCTTACACTATTTGATATAACAGATGCTTAAACCTTATACAAGATTCTAAGAGGACAACAAAGGAAAAAAAATAAAATTCATGCCCTTAGACTATACTAATGCATAATTCAATCTACAAAGAAAGCAACAAATGTTTGTTTAGGAAAGTTGTCAGCTGTAGAAACTTTCAGACCCATACAAACCTGATCAACAGTGGTGTTACTCAATCCCAGTATGAAGGGCTCAAAGAACTCTGAACGCTTTCGGATCTCTCCTGACGTGACAAATCTAAAGAACATGACAACTACATAACAAAAAAAGAAAAACACGTAAATGGCGAAAGCAAGATGGGGGAATACAAATAAAGTAGAATGTTAAAATCACCCACCACAGTCTGAAATGGATTGATCCCGAGTCCTCTCTACAAGCTCGTCATGACTGATGGCAAAAAGGACGAGTAAGAGACAGTGCAAAGTACAAGTGATAGCATGAGTAATGAATATTTTTACAAGTTTGTTGCTAAGACCTTATGGCAGGCCCAGGCACTTGAATAATACTATCCAGCTGCTCAAGAAATAACTGAAATATTACACAGCAAAATTATTAATTTCTGTGATCAATAACAACGGTAAACATATTTGTAAAGAGAAGAAGAATCACCGAAAAGAAATCCTCAAAAGTAAAATCAGCATAGCCCAAGCTTTGAAGTGTTTTCCTACATTCTTCAACATTGGCTTTGACTCGATCGATTTCAGCAGTGTCTTGAGTTTCTAGAACACGTTCCTACCAAGTTTATATTTATAATTATACGGAGTACAAGAAGCAGGAATAATAATAATAATAATAATAATAATCAAAGAAGAATCAATCACCAAATATGAGAGCATGAAACTTCTAAAGAAGCAATTTCCATCTCCTCGCGTTCGCCTAATTGCAGAGTATTCTTCACCAAGAAGCTGGTCGGGAGAACAGGCAAGGGATCTTAATTATTACGCAATCATCAGAATTGATTAAATAGAATTAATAAATAGAATGAATAACAGACCTTAATCTTCTGGAGCAGAATGGGACTGCCTGATTCATATTCTGCAGCTAATGCAGAAACAGGCTCCTGCAAATCATTCCAATCAAGATTGTGTTCAAATTAAAATTAAAATTAATTAAAATCAGATGAGGGAGGAATTGGGTTTAATGAATGAATGGCGTACCTTGTCGGCGACAAAGGGTAAATTGTGGGCTTGCTCGGCGCGAATAGCAGAGTGCTGATTCATGATGTCGTCATCTCTATAGTTACCCCAGTCCTCCACCGCTACTTCCGCCGTCGCCGTCGCCGTCTCTTCTTCATTCTCCATCTTTTCTGATTTCTCTTCTCACTCTCGACTCTCACAAGCTCTACACAGTCTGCCCTTTTAGTTCTTTTTTGGGATTTAGACTTCAGAGTGCTTTAAACCGAGTACTCCGTATCTTTTTCAAGTTAAATATCGACTCGATATTTTAATTCGACAAAAGCAATCCATCAATACCAATAAGTTAGATGCCCACTTTCGGAAATCCCTATCTACTTGAATTTTTTTTTTTAAAAATCGGTTATACTCCGTAGTTATGCATATGATTGGAAACCAAAAGAATACTAGTAGTACAAAACTACAACTCTAATGCTCAAGGTAATTGGTAACGACCAAATTAGATACAAGGGCTAAAGGTAGAAAGCGACCAAAAACGAATAATAATCGATGAATTGGATTTTCCTTGAATATCAAAATTTATACTTACATGGCCAAACATCATACAGTATTAGAAGTCAAAACAGGACAGTGATGTGTAAAAGCTCTCCTCACCATTTACATACATGATACACCCTCCTAAACCACTTTGTGTGTGTAATTATGTATTTACAATCTGTACTTATAGGCACTCAACTGTCAAAATCTCGGAAGCTCCGGTCATTGCTCCATTTACTAGCCTTCCATCATATTCACATATGCCCCAAAGACAGAAAAATGTAATCTCTTGGGCAATCAAATTAAATTTCGTTTTCTAACCATGCACACACCACTCTGCTCCATTCACCCTTTCGGATCCCTACCTTTCCATCTCCACTTTGCTTCTTAGAATGTACAAGTTGAAGACGAGTCTCCACTAGAATATTCCTCCTTGGGTAAGATAGGTGGTGTCCCTTGGTGGGTATCCCCAATGCTGTTGGATCTTGATCTTGCTGATTTAGATCGAATATTTACACCCATCGGAAAAGGTACCTGCATAATTTTGAAAGAGATCAAAGAAAGGCTTCAACGTATAACACATGCCTTCCAAACTCGCTCACTGGGTTCCTAATCAAGACTGGACCCAGTCAAGGCCAATAACATTGATTAACTAAAATGACGCCTCATTCAGGGTGGTGACTGGAGCCTGGAGCCAAGCAAATATCCCCATTCCCATTATTAAAGGCCGTCACAAGTAGTAAGGTTATGATCAAACCGAGCAAACCAAAAAAATGCACTTATCACGTCAAATACCCATCATACCAAATCATACACGGATCAGTGTGATTAATATTTCAATATTCCAAACGAGATCCAAATGCAGGCAAAAAATGTTGTATGCTATCTATAGTTGTACCTGATCACCTGCATTAGGGCCATCACTATGAAAAAGGATAGGTCTACATCGCTTGTCCTCATTCATCAAGCTAGAATTCTGAAAATGAGTAATAAGCGCTTCTTTTCCTTGTATGCGGCCATATGCAAGAGAAGCCACCTTTTCACTGTTGAAGTTTTCCCACTTTTTACCATTAAAGCTCTGAAAAAATGGAAATTTCCAGTCAATGGTATGATCAGATAAAGGAAGAAAGCATACAATGAGAATAACTTAATACAAACCTCATAGAATCGGATGATGTAGCTGGGATCAACCATGTTAATAAAGGCATAGCCCACATTGCATTTATTCTGCATATCAAGAGAATAGACATGATCAGAGATTAAAGAAGTAACAGTAAAGCAGTCATACAATGTCACAGGTCACTTTAACTAAATAAAACTTGCCTTGAAATCAATTGGTAGATAGATAAAATCATAGGTACCACGATGGTGTTCATCAATAGCCGCCATAAGCATTTTGGATGTATACCTGTGAGTATAAAAAGAAGCATACAAATGCAGAGTCTTAATCACTTACTATAGTTTTGACATGTCACATTAAGTTCTGCAAAGGGAATGGCTACATACTTGTTAGGGATGTTCTTTATCATAAGAGTTGTACGGTTGTCCTCCCCTTGACTAATTCGGTCGATATCAAGTTCGTAAAGTTTCTTGTTGTCAGCTGGAGTTGAAAAGCTGTCATTCCTACGGCTTCTAGCGTGTTCACCGGATACAAATGATTTTGCCATGTGGCCTCTAGAAGGATACATAAAAAGGCCTCTTTGTTGGGCATCACCAATATCTCTGGAAGAGATTGGCAAGTCCATGAAGTTTCCGCCAACATGAGGATACATGTTGGGGGGAAAGAAATCCATGGGATGGAAATGGCTGTTGGGAATTCTCATACTTCCAAAAGAGCCCTGGTGGAAGCCAGAAGCTTCAGCATAACGTTTATCCCGAAGATAAGGGCTAACAGCCGGAGCTGATCCCACATGATGAATATTCAGAGGTGATGCATGCGATGGAGTTCTTGAAATGCCTCGAAGACGGGATTGCGGTTGAGGACTACACAACTGACTAGAACTTGGCCAGATGAAGGTCGGAGACTGAGCGTAATTTGAGTTGCTCCACATGTAATGTTGCCCATGAACATGACCGCTTCCATTTACAGATGTACCAAATGCTGAATTTGAATTCACAGAGAGAACTCAGAAAAGAAGACTCACATTGATTATTGAAACAGAGAAAACAAAACAAACAAACAAAAATAATTAAAATAGTTATTCGTATATCCTTTGAACTCTTCAAAACTGAAAACTGATATGTATACCCAGCTGATCAGCAAAATTCAGAAAGCCGTGATGCATTGGACATCTCACACCCTCTCTTACTCTGGGAAAATTCACCTCTTAAATTCTGTTATATTTGGAGTAGAGAACTATTGGTGTGCTTGTATGCTTATCCCAAAGAGCATCATTAAGAGAATCCATAGAATTTGTAAAGAATTCCTATGGCATATTGAAGCTGGCCAAAGGAAAATTCACTTCAAAAGATGGTTGAGTATTTGTGCCCCAAGGAGAGAAGGGGGTATGGATCTGAAAGAGGTTCTCTCCTGGAACAAGGCTTTAATAGCCAAATGGGTTTGAAGGCTGCAATCTGGAAGGCAGGGCATTTGGGAAAATTGGATAAGAGCATACAAGCTGAAAGGGAAGACCATTGATGTTGCTGTAAGCAAATGTAGTGATGCAGAAAACTGGAAAAGCCTGGTTAAAATTAAAGATGGGATCCTGCAAAACCTAGGGCATCACAGCAACCTTGAATCACTGGTGAACAGTTGGACCAAAGGGGGTAAGTTAAATAACAGCAAACAAACATACCATTGCCCATATCACTGCTTGAACTTATACTGCCCAAGTGAGTGCTCTCAACTCTTCCTTGTGGTAGAAAACCACCACTAGCAGGTATGTCACGATCAGAATAACAAGGAACGCCATTAGCAACACCATTATTATATTCTGCACGTGAATGAGGAACTTGAAGGCCTCGGAAATCAGAGTTGAATTGACCGACTGAATTGCTAAACTCGGAAAGGCCTGGTTTAATGTCAGCTGACTCAGTTCTTGGTAGAGATGGCAATCCATTGGGGACACTGCATGAAATTCCATGAAAGGCTGGTTTTTCCATGAATGGACGAAAACTTGCCCAACTTGTATTGGTACCAAAACTGCATACACTGTCAACGCTAGAAGAACTAGCAGGGCCGCGTGGATACCCTGAAATAGGAACTTTGCCACAATTAATATTAGAGTGGGAGAAACTCTATCTCCTACCAATATAATACAGAAAGATATAAAGAACGCATACAAAGAAAGCTGAACTATGGCTCCATACCAGATTTATTTTGCTTCAAAAGTTGACAATTTTCGATTTGCTCCATATCGGAGTGCACTGGACTGTACGAAAGTAAGTCAAATATAATTCAAGAGAAATCAGAGTCTCAGAATGATGAGTTGAAGTATTTGGTTCATCGTATACGCTAATAGGGATCGCGTACCAGTGTGGGAAATGAGTAATTATTAAGTGTAAAACATTATGACTATAAATTTTTGATATGAGGACCCTGCCCTGATTTTGGATACAAACAAGTAAGATAATTTAACTTTGAAGGGCACATTTATTTGGAAAAAACGATGATGTGTGATATAGAGTTCAAGCAACATGGAGATGACTGATGTGAGATGGATGTATACTTATAAGTACAAATTGCTCTATTCATGTACCTCTGGGGAATCAATTTATCAACCTCCTTTCCCTCTGTTCATATAGAAGAGTAGGACTGTCGGGTATGGCCCCGAAAGTGAAGAAAAAGGCTTAAACTTGGGCTAAGACAGAGGTGGAGATGTGGAAGCATGACAGACACACCATCCAAAGAATAAAGAATTTTAAAAAAAAAAAAAAAAAGAAAAAAAAAAGAGGGAAAACAGACATTACCTTTGTCTGAGAGCTCCAGGACGAGTTGCCTCAAGCTTAATATGGCTATTTATGTTTGTTAGAAACAGCGTCCTAGAAGGGCTTTGGCCATAAGGATGTTCTCCAGCAAAGGGAGCAGGAGATGTTTTGGGAGAAGGTGCATCATCTCCTAGGTCCATCCCTCCTACATTCTTGAAAACGTCCATGTCGTCTGCATCTGCGTCTGCGGTTGTTTGGAGTGTGTTCTCAAGGCCATGGACAAGACCAAAAAGGAAGTCGTCGTCAGTTGGCAGAAGATTCCCAATAGTGTGGGCCTCCATTTCTTGGAGGGACTCAAAAGGTTCGTGGTGGTCATAGTGAGAAGCAGCAGTTTTAGAAGTGTTACAAGCTGCAGCATTGTTTGGTGAAAATGATAAGGAACATGGCATGATGAGATTAGAAGAATGAATTGATAAAAAGAGAGACTCACAGTTAGTGGCAAGTAAATCGGAAAAGAGGGGAGTATGATGATTGGTATTGTCCCACGGGGAAGCCCACAAGTTGAAGGATCTCTCGGCTCCGACAGCATGTCTTTGCAAAGTAAGAGTGGAATTGGGTGGTTGGGAATCCAAGGGTGATGAAGGAATACTCATCCTACCAACAATTGCCTCCATTTTTCTTATTATTTAAGACTGAAATGCAAAATTGGCATCATCAAATCCTCAACTAATATAGTTTTGCCAAAATCAAGTAAATAAAAATTCATATTGATGCGATACACTAATTCAAAATTAATGAAATAATGATGATAAGTAATTAAAGTAAGGCAAGTGAAGGAGTGATAATCATCAAACTCATCTTCATAAATCATAATAACAACCCAGCATATCATCAATTACCCAGAATTCGCGAATATTAATGACGTTAATTAATCAATAAATTGAATTAAGTAGAGAGAGAGAGAGAGATGATGTGGACGCACCTTAATGAATTAATTAATCCGGGAATGATGTTTGGTTGGGAGAATTGGAGATGAATTGAATAAATAGAATGGGAATGATATATAGTAGAGAAACTCAGAAGAAGAAGAAAATATAAGGGAGGTCGGAGAGAGAATAGATTAAGGAAGAAGGCAAAAATGGAGGAAATGTTAGGCATCACAAACAAAGGATGCCGTGCTTCATTTCTCTCTCTCCTCCACTGCACGTTAACCTTAACCTTCCTTCTCTTCTCTTCCCTCCCTTTCTTTTCTTTCTTCCTTCCCCAATTCCTCCTCCTTCTCCTTCTCCTTCTTCTTCTTCCTTTCTTTTCTTTTTTTCTTTTTATTTTTTTTATCATTAATTAATTCCCGGTCCTCCCACAAAGGGTGAAGCACAGCCTGAGAAATTCATTTAACATTTCACACACTCTTGGTCCTGCTCCTGGTCCGTCCGCTCACACCTCCTACAAACACCACGTCTTTCTTCTCATGTCTCCCCACTTTACAAACGCCACCTTTTTTCACCGTAAATCTTTTAAATATATGGACTTGAAAATGAAATTCTACAAAATCAAACTCATATGCCGTATTTTAGTTCCAATGCCTTAGCGGAAACCTCTATGTGCCCTGCCATATGAAAGTGAAACTTTTTTCCTTGCTTTCTTTAATAACACTGTTAGCGTGCAATATTTCATATTTTCGTCATTTTACTTGATTGACATCCCCGCATCTTTAGTCATTTGGTTATAATGATGCATATGGTACTCGTGTTTGAGTAGTGTTTGATGCATATAGTACTCGTGTTTGAACAAAACAGATTCTATTGTTTGAATTGCTTTAGTGAACATAAGCAACTAATCAATAAAACATTTGTGTTACAAAACACGCACACCAAATAGTCTGTGACCTCTGATTTCTGCTTAACTATGATAACGAAAGCAACTCCATGTTGTGAATGGTTCATGATCAAAGTATCAATTTTTTTCTTTTATAAAGTCGTAACATGGTTGCTCTACCGGATCTCTTATGTTGATTTGGTAGGGGCTTCAATATTTAGGCTTGTTGAATAATATTTGGCTATGTTTGGTATGCACAATAAGCTAATTTATTTGGTCAAAGTAGCTTATTTGACTAGTTTTTTAGACTCTTTGACCACATAAGTTGGTTTGGTAACACCATAAGCTAGCTTATTTAAGATGTCACCCCCATGTAACTTATTTAAAAATAAGCTAGCTTATCATAATTTTATTCTTATTTTACCCTCATTTATTTACTAAATTAAAATGAAATTAAAAATAAATAATGCATTTTATGTAATTTCATATATATCAGCTCTTATATCCACTAACTCTACCAAACACTACTAAAACTATCAGCTAAAAACTTTTAGCTACTATTGCAGTTATTATTTTAGTTTTCAGCTACTATTTCAGCGTTCATCTACTATTTCAGCTCGTTTTACCAAAACATAGCCATAATGCACATCTAGAATATATATATATCTCTAAAATTATCACATATAGTTTCTATCTAGTATAAAAATAAAAATAAAATAAAAGGACTCAAAATTTCAATAATACCAAAGTCTCATATGAAACCATCACACGTGAGACCAATTTTGTAAGTAATAAGTGATTATATTTTATATATATCAATTATGTGTGTTTTGGTCTCACACAAGACGACTTAATGCTATTTTGAAACTAGTATTTAATTTTTGATGTCAATTGTTATGTAGTTTTAAGAAGAACGAACTATCAAAATTTAATAATAAGTTAACTTGAGCCCAAGATTAAAAAGACCTACGGAGTACTTTGTTTTTGCAAGTTTATTGGAGACCTACTTCAATTGGTAAATTAAATTTGTTTATTTTTTGATGGAGAGAAACAAAAAACAGTTTTTTTAATCATAAATATATAGACAAATGGGGGAGAAAAAAACTTGTGTTTAATGGTATGGTTATTTTATTTTTTTTCACAAATGAAATTTAATAAAAAATAAGTGTTAAATATAAAAGTGATGCCAAATTTTGAGGATCAGAAAAGCTGACACATGTCATTCTATGAGTGGCTAATTAATACATAAGAAGTTGGCCTTTATTTTGCAATTCGCGTTGGTCATGAGGACCTGGTTCTCTCTTCTCTCTCCTGTTATCTTTATTTCTATTCATTTTTTATTGTTTTTGGGTGGTGAAGGTCGGGTAACAATTGCCCAATAAATATGCTCTAAAAACCTTAGTGGTGAACGTATAACTGATTAGCATTTAGCACGAGATAATAAAATGATTAAATTTTTTTATAAATTACACATAGTGAAAATTTGAACCAAAATAAGTATGAGTGGAAATTTGAAATCCTAAGGTGAAGCATAATTTTGGAAACAAAGGAAAAAAGAAAGAAAGAAAAGAAGAAAAAAAGGAAAGGAAATGAAGGTGGGAAAGTGGGGATGGAACACGGTGTGCAAAGCAAGGGGAGAGTGGTGGAAGTGATGGATTGGAAGCGTGTTTGTTCCCGCCTTTGGAGGACGCCTTTCCTTTCAAAAACCCTAATAAAGATTTCACATTTTTAACATTCACATTCACATTCACATTCAAGCAGCAGCAGCGTACCATTCATCTCCGTCTCCAACTGGTAATTATTCTATCATTCCTGCATTTCTTCTCTTTTGTTTTCCTTATAATTCATGAATCCATGTTTCCGATTAATTCATGAATCGTAATTTTCTTCAGTTTGATTCATGCATGTTCAAAATGTTTATAATTTATTAGACCAACAAATGAAATGCGAATGTTTGTGGGTTTGCAGATTCCTAAATTTGATTAATCAGATAATTAATTAATGGATGCCAAATGTGGTGTGAATGAGAGGAGGAGAGTGAGTCCAAGGCTGCATCCTCCGGAGTCACCTGTGAGTGAATCAATTGAGAGAAGAGTTAGCCCTCGACTCAAACACCAAGAAGATGCCTCCAAGGAATCTGTGCTCCAAAGCAGACTTAGCCCTCGACTCAATCCCAACAAACCCAAGATGAGGCTACTTGATCATCATCATCATCATAACTCTTCTTCTATGGCTAAGCGAAACAAGCCACCAGATGATGAGTCTCCTGCTGCTAGGGTCAAGGATACTTTGAGGATCTATAATTCATACTACTTCCAACTTCTCCAGGAGGAGGACCAGCGGCGAAACCAAAATTCCAACAAACGTCAAACTGCACATTCTCAAGTACGCCTCTTCTTTTCCTCTTTATATGGAGTATTACTTACACTCTTTGCCCATATATATTTAGTAGTTTGCATCTTGTGCAGGAGGAAGTTCAAAGACGGAGTTCCTTTCGACCTGATCTCAAGGCTTTAACAAAGGTTACACCATTCCTTCTCGGAAATCAAATCACCAAGGGTTATTCTCTTCTTGCTTTTCACTAACCGTTTCCTTTGGATACTTTGTCCACAGATGAAACACAACAAGAAATGTCTCAATTCTGAGTTGATCATCGGTCATGTTCCTGGTGGGTCTGTCAGCTTTCAGCTCATACCATGTCTGAATTTCCCGTTTTATGAAATGGGCAATGACCTTCTTTTTTCTATGTTCCAACATGCAGGTATCGATGTTGGCCATCGATTTTATTCTCGAGCTGAGATGGTTGCTGTTGGTCTTCATAACCATTGGCTACATGGGATTGGTTTTGTTGGGAAATCTGGAAACGATAAGGTAATCTACTTTACAATGCAATTTTATTACATGTGAACAATGAATTTGATACAGAGTTGATAGATATGTGGATGCGACAGCAGCTTCAAACTGTTCTGCATCACAGACATGTTGAATGGGGATGTTATAGTTCTTCAGCAGCTGATAGTTAACTCTGCATATCTTAATGTTTGGTTCCTGTCGTGTACTTGCAGACCAAGTATAAGCAGTATACTCTTCCATTTGCTGTGTCAGTGGTAATGTCTGGACAGTATGAAGATGATCTAGATAACTCTGACGATATCATATACACTGGCCAGGGAGGACATGACTTGGTTGGTAACAAACAACAAACAGAAGATCAATCATTGGTTCGAGGTAATCTGGCATTAAAGGTGTGTGAGACGTGATCAATCAATTTGGTTCTTTTCTAATTTAATCGGTCACTGATTCACTGATTATTAGGTCTTTTAATTCTGGCCTTCAGTGAGATGTAATCCAACTTTTGGCTACACGTCTACACTTACAATCTATCTCTCGCTTACTTACCTTGTTCGGAATTAATTGTGTCTCTGAATCCGGCTGATGGTGGTTCCAGGCTTACATCTCGCTACCCTTTCTGTAGCATCTTTGTTCTCTTAGTTGGTTACCTTTGTTGAATCCTTGCCATCTTTTTGTGCTCTTTTTGCCGTGCAGAATAGCATGGATCAGTCTGTTCCAATTAGAGTGATACGCGGTCATGATAATCCGGGTAGTTACACTGGAAGGGTTTACTCATATGGTGGCTTGTACAAGGTGTGTTTATGATGAGGATTTCGTTTTTTTGTTGCATTTTCACATTTTTGTCTTGCGCCCCTGCCATATACCTTATTGAATCAGGATTCATATAGAATTATGTGCACTCACTCACAAGTCGCAAGCAGCAATCCGGAATTCTGATGTTTTGCTGTTCAATCTTGTGTTTTTTTCCTTATTTTGTTCATGTGGTGAAACCTCACCATTGCTTGGTGATCATGCCCATATCACATTTTTTAGGTTTGGCCATGGGAATATACTATCAAGTTCCAGTACCTCATTACTGGTAATTTCCCCCTGATTGATGATCTACGGGTCCATATGACTTGTGAGGCTCCTGTCATGCAAAATTTTATGAAGGCACTGTTTTCATTAGCGTGTTTGTTGGTTTTTTGTGAATGTCGGAGTTCTAAAGCGACGGGAGTATAGGAGGCCAATTTACTTGGTCTATGCATGTCTTTAGGTGCCATTGCTTAGTGAGTAAGACAGCCTAAACCAATTTGCGAAGGACAATAATGGAAGAGATGAAAGCAGTCACCAAGCATTCTTGTTATTTGACTTATTTTATTGTGAATATATCTTTTCTTGATCAAGTTGGTATATATTTATGATTGAATTTTGAAATCGGTTTTCTGAACGTTACTTATCCCCATCTTGTTTACTGCTGCATTAGTTTATTTAAGAAATCTCTTCAACAGCTTCTCTCCTAAGGTGGGTTTTAAAGGGATAATAGAATAGGTACATGTCAAACAGCTTGCAGATGCAAACAGGTGTCAAAGAGGTCGCATGATCGATGGTTGGTTATCCATAACTTAAGTTTATTACTTAAAGATTGAATTTGAATTAATTTGAAAATTGTTTCTTCTGCTCAGAAGTTCCTCAATTGTGTATGATGACATTGAGGTTGTTGCATCATGCTTGTCAACTCTTATGACCTCTTAGGCTCCAACGATCCCTCTCGTGGAATACTTGCATTACACTATGTGCAGGTGTGACTAAACAATTATGTTGGGATGAGCTAATATGTAACTCATATGATATTTGAACACTTTCCTTCCAGAATATGAATGACTGATGTCATGTTACTTCGAAGTTAATACCATGAAATAAATCTTAGAAAACGATTAATTTAATCTTTGATTTTTCTGTATAAGATTAGGTATGACAGATTATTGTGAGATTGTGACCACTCTGGACCACAGATCTCATGGGTTTGTGGTTACGTACAGGTTGTGGAGACTTTGGCTAGTAGAGGGTGTAGAGGCCACCTCATTTACAGCTTTCGGTTACGTCGGCTTGAAGGACAGCCAAAGCTGACAACAGTGCAGGTATAATGAAGCTTTAGCTACAGTATCCAGTGTTCCATCACTTCTAATGTTGATTAATGAAGGTAAAGAGTATAAAATTGGGGAACAAGATGTCCAGAAATTAAGAAACAGAAAAAAAAAGCCTTGAATGCTTCCTGAATATTATAGGGGTATGATATGTAGGTTTTCATCAGTGTTGCTCTGAGCCTCTTGTTTACTTCTCTTTACTATTGGTAGATGTTTATCTGAGACATCGATTAGAAGTGACATGAGTACTTGGGGCTTGAAGAGAGCATAAGTTGGATAGGGCAGTGTGGAGAGATATGATCCACGTGGAGGATATAATTTGACTTTAAATGGTTTTGTTGTTTGTTTTCTCTAGCTATTTTCTTCTTTCTTCTCTTCTAGAACATTTTCTTCCTCTTTCAGACCTTTTCCTCTTTATCCTTTGTAAAGATGTTCATACCTTTTCACTTGTTTTTTTAACTATATTTTTTAATTTATTGGCCTTACTTTTCTTTTGATGGCTTTTTAAAACTCTTGCTAAACGTGTTTCAATACTCTTTAAACTTCGCTTTTACGCGAGAAAGGGGGACCACCCTCTAAGCCTAAGTATTCCTCAATGATAATAGATGATGGGGCAGATGCATAAAGAAAGCGCTGTTTGCAATGATCTTTAACTAAGACGGTTACATATGACGGTTCATGTTAGCCGGCCCCAAATCATTCTAAGAATAAGGCTTGTTGTTTGTTGTTGTTGTTGTATTGATTTTTTATCTGTAAATCTTAAAATGAAGAAGAGAGAGAGAGTGTTGATCGGTGACATGGATTATTCTGTTAGGAAATGTCTCTGTATGATAAAGTTCCTAGTTTTAGATAATCATAATGTATATATTCATGTCACTTGTGATTTAGTAACTCGTCATGTGAGTATGTTCAGGTTGGATTTGTTCGAGGAGGCCTTCCAAGGACTCAGCAAGAGTTACCTGGGTAAGAATGTTGCACAATGCATGTCAATACTGAGGCTGATTTTGGCTTAGGCTTATGTTGGTTTTTGTTTGGTCAAGGTTGATTTGCCATGATATCACAAACGGCCAAGAAAAGTTCAGCATACCCGTTACCAATATATACGATGACCCACCTGTTGGTCCAGAAGGCAAGTTCAATATTATATCATGCAAGCTAGCTGATTACCAACAAGCGAGTAACTGTGCCCGGTTACCTATTTACTTTTTCTTTTAGCTTTATTCTTTGCTGTTGATCATTTATTGGATAATTTAATTCACTTGAGGGATTTGTAGATTAGAGTTGGAAATATGCTGCCGATTAGTATATTTGAAAATTGAAATAGTGAAGCCAAGCTGGCAGCTCCGAGTTTTAGTAGGCGGCCTTCTGGATTCTTTGGCCAGAGAGGAATTTTTACATCTTCTCCAGTTGACTCATACCATGGATTTTTTTAGGGGGGGGGGGGGGCGGGGGTAATTTACCTGGCCTCTTTTGAGTTTTGAGGAAGAGTAGCTGTGTGTTTAGGAGTTCCCTGTCACATTTTTACATCAAAATTGGAACAGTTTTTAATTGGCTGGCTACCTATGAGGGATGTCTTATACTCATTCCTTGTTTACTTCCTGATTGATTAATACAAGATTTTCCTGCCAAAGAAAAGATAAGATGGCCTCATTTATAATAACTTCTTTTAATCCCGGTTAGCTTAGTTTAGTAGTAAGAGAAGACTACTGAGTCTGAGACTTTTTTTCATAAATGTTATGTTCATGCCTTTTAGCCTAGGTTTATGAAAGTTGCTTACTGCAGTAACTTATGAGAGATTATGTAGTAATTGCATGAAAAGTCCTCACCGAGTATGTAAAGGACTTTATAATTCTATGACCATGAAACCTATTCGATCCAAGCTTAACTTGAGAAAGTAGGCAAAAGAGATGATTAATTTACTTTTTGCAGCTGTTCAATCCTCTGCAATGATCTTATATCCTCCAGTTCTCCGTAGCCGTAGGAGAGGACAAGTCCTTAGTAAGCGAATGTATATGCCTCATCAACCTTTCAAGAACTGACCTTGTCAAATCTATTGTTTTGAACCTACTCTAACCTATCCAGTTTATCTGAACAATGTTTCCTCCCTTGCTTGTTGTTTGACTTGCGCTGTATGGGTCGTACCGACCTTGTTCCTTGTCACGGCTTTCAATGCAGCAGTCTTATAGACATAAGTTATATATGTGAATTTCTATCATTAAGCCCCATATATGATCTGCTTCTCCTTGAACTGGACTAATAGTTTCTTGTTGCACTAGACATGACACATTGTTTTTGATGTACCTTTCCGTGTTGAATGTGTTGACCTGGATGCCTGCTGTGACACTGTTGCTGTACTAATTACATGCATGAAGCATATTTTTTTTTTATGGTTGTGGTTAATCTAAGTTACCGTCAAAAAAAAAAAGGCTATCTACGATTGTGTTACTTTGTCTGGTAAATGACTAATAGAATGCACAGTCTTAATATGGTACAGTACTTGTAGGATTCATATACATCAAGTCTATGGAGTTTGCAGAAAGTGTGAAGCTGCCACCATATGCGACTGGTTGTAAGTGCAAGGGAAACTGCCGAAATCCCTCGACTTGTGCTTGTGCCAAACTTAATGGCTCTGATTTCCCATATGTGAGTGATCGTGGTGGAAGGTGAGTTTGTACAGAAAAGTTGGTAACAAATCTAATTAGCTCTCTTATGAGGATGTCATATCCTCATATATGTATCCCTTTTCTCTTTTGGGGCTGGGGAGTTTATAATGTAACTGTTCCCTTGTGTTTGGGTTTTACTTTTTAGGCATTGCTATCAGTCGATGTTTACTTTTTTGTTCTCACAAATGTTTCTCTTATTAACTAACACTCTACAGATTATGTGTGGCAAAGGATATTGTCTTTGAATGTGGACCAAACTGTGGTTGTGGACCTGAGTGTCTGAATCGGACATCTCAAAGGGGCATGAAATACCGTTTAGAGGTATGGTTGCTTTTAACATGAACAAGAAATATCTGATCTTTCTGTTTTATGTATACATTTCTTTTGCCTTGTGAGCAGATCTACCGTACCCCTAATAAGGGATGGGGTGTTAGGTCATGGGACTTTATTCCTCAGGGTGCACCAGTGTGTGAATACATAGGAGTGCTAAGGAGGAGTAATGAGCTTGATGCTGATTATGGAACTGAATTTCATTTTCATATTGATTGCATGCACACCATTCATGAGATCGGAGGAAGAGAGGTACTATGTTCACACAAACTCTCTTTTATTGGATGCTTATCAAGTGTGCATAATAGAAATGCTGTTTATGAATATCTGAGCCTCTGTTAAATTGATATTTGTAATCAATGTTGTTCCTCCAGTTACGAATATTATCATGTGAGCATATCTGGATATTTCTGATTGCACTAGGTTTTAAGCCAGTCTCCATGGAAGTGGTTCTCTATGGGGCAGGGCTGGGCAGGGAAAAATGTAATGGAAGGAGCGATTGACGTACACTGGCTTATTTGTCATCCTAATGATATCAAAATGCACTTTCTTATGAGTTTGAACTTGAAATTGTATTAAGGAGTGAAAGACAAGATTTATGAACATGGAGGGATGTAAGATTAACCCTGCCAGAACCAATGTTTCGTGGTTTGTGTGCAAGCAGGGAAATTAATGAACTGCATCATTTTTCCAAACTGCTTCTCTGTAAACTAATATCTTTCAACCTGTAGCTTAGCGAGTGATGTCAAGTATCCGTTATTGTGCGCAATATTCATTGTAAAACGCCATGTAAAACTGGACTTACACTTTGTAGATTGTGTTGATACATGTCTCGATGCTTGATCATTCCTATCTTATGTTTTCTTTTATCAGAGGCGCTTGGGTAAATTACCTGTGGCTGCTACTAAAATTTTGCCTAAGATTGATAAGAAGACGCTGCACGATACGCCTGAGTACGCCATTGACGCAAGTTTGAGAGGAAATGTTACTCGATTCATTAATCACAGCTGTGAGCCGAATCTCTTTGTGCAGTGTGTTTTGAGCTCATACCATGATCCCAGATTTGCTCGGCTGTTACTTTTTGCTAGCAACGACATTCCCGCTAGGCAGGTAATGTTAATGTGATCGCTTTGATTTTAGAAAATCTTGTTTGATCCCTGGTGGAATGTCTAACTGACATTTTCCCTGCTGAAATCTGTGACATTTGTAAACAGGAGCTTACTTACGACTATGCGTATGCACTCGATAGTGTTAGAGGCTCTGATGGCAAAATCAAAATACTGCCATGTTACTGTGGTACAGCAGAGTGCCGGAAGCGCTTATATTAATTCTCTGCCTTGGCGCTGACATAAGCACCTAAATTTTCCTCTGTACAGTGCCGCTGGTGTAAAGCACTCTGTTCTGTTCTGTTTCTCTCTCTCTCTCCCTTTTTTTTTCAATCAAGAGTAGGTGCTTCATGTCACATTTTTACGTATATATCTTGGTTTTAGAAGAATCAGAAGTTGTGGATTCATTTGAATCAGGTTGTTTGTTCTCGCTTATTTACCAAGTTATTAGGGATATATGCACATGTTGAACTCGTAATCATTGGGTCGACATTGCTCGGCAAACTCTTTAAGTATAGTTAGTGAATGAATAAGCAGAAAGTAGCTCCCAGGGCTCCGTAAGGTTGTTGAAGATTACACTCGTAGTAGGTGACCCCACAGGCCGAAGGGGTTGCCAGGGAGAATATGACCCCTTACTGACTAACTAAACATGGAAGATTTCTTGACCTGATATTAGAAAAATGTTGCAAGTGTCCTTGATAAGGGACGATTACAGATTGTTTATGTATTGGAGGGGTTTGACAAGGATAGGCGCATATATAATTCGTGTGATAAGGGTAATTGGTGTCCCTCACTAATCTAGAAACTCTTAATTCAAAACAAGGAATGAGCCACTCATAAAGGTCCACTGATGAGTATTTGGTGGATGATTATGCCTAATTATATAATATAATCAAGGATGAGGTGGATTTGAGTAAAGGGAGTTGCGAGGAGGACAAGTTTTTCTTTTAATGGTAGGGTAGGTTGCCTTATGGAATAAAAAGGATCATAATGCAATCAACATCATTATCTCGTAATCAATTTAAACACATACTATACAACACATTCTTATGTAAGACAAGCCTTACTCGTTTTTGAGGAGCGAAGTAAAGTAAGGATTAAAGGTAGAATTTTCAATTTGGAGACAAAGGATGGAGGGAAATGAATCAAATTGAGGGATAGAATGGAGAAGGCTGAGGTATAACAAATTAAGTTAAGGGAATCAAAAGGGATTAGATTAGATTAGGGGGAGTATTTATTATTTAAGGCAAAGATAGCAAATTGGATATAATAATAAAATAAAAAGAAAAGATTGAGAAAAATAACCCAGGAGGGCGAATGACTCTTATTTGGCATTAATTAAAGAAATTGATAAGGAGAACCCGTAGGCTAGGCATAATTAAAAAATTAATTAGGTTTTTAGGGATTATTATTATTAGGGGTGATATAATGGTGTCCTTTGCCTCTTGAGTCAGAGTCACCCTCCCTCCCTCTCTCTTTTATTTATCTTCTCTAACAATAGTCCTCCCTCTTAAAACCTGTGTTACGGAGAGGATTAGGGATTTCAATTCCCGTAATACGAAATTATTATTAATTGATTTGATTTTAGAGTAATAATAAAAAGAATAGTAATAGAATAATAATCAAATCAAATCAAAAGAGGCGTTTGGAGTTAGGAAGAGGCACGTGACGTGATGTCTGCTGCTGCTGTTGTTGTTGTTGAAGAAGAAGATGGGCAGCAATTGGAATTGGAGGAGGAGGAAGAGCAAGAGGAGGAAGAGGAGGTGGTGAGCCTCGTTGATAATAATAATAATAATAACAATAGTGGTGGAGGAGGGGGAGGGAAGGCGGCGCGGCTGCCAAGGTGGACGAAGCAGGAGATACTGGTGTTGATACAGGGGAAGAGGGTGGCGGAGAACAGAGTGAGAAGGGGTAGGCTGAGTTCAAGTGGCAGCAGTTCGGTGGAGCCCAAGTGGGCGACGGTGTCTTCTTACTGCAGGAGACACGGGGTCAACCGTGGTGCGGTTCAGTGCCGTAAGAGGTGGAGTAACTTGGCCGGTGACTTCAAAAAGATCAAAGAGTGGGAGTCTCAAATCAAGGACGAGTCAGACTCATTCTGGTACATGCGCAATGATATCAGAAGGGAAAGGAAGCTCCCTGGTTTCTTCGAAAGGGAGGTTTACGACATCTTGGACGACAAAAAGGAGCCTCCCCCTCCTCCTCTCTTGCTCTTTGACAGCGGCCGCACTGCCCCTCCTGACGACGCCTTGTTCTCCGATGTACCCGCCGCTATTCCCATTCCTGCTCCAACTCCCATCTCTGCTGGTACGTTGCTCCTATGTATTTCTCATTTCAATTCTGAATGTTTCATAGTCTAGCCTAGTGTCACCATTACATTATATTACATGCATAGTGCGCGTCGATATATTATTATGATTATGATATTATATAAGTTTGACCGTTGAATATTGTTCCAGCCAAGCAACAATATCAACCTTTCTCCCCAAATGCTACTCCTACCCCTACAGGCAAGTTTGATTTCCTTCCCGATATGCATTCCCAGTATGTGCGGACATACATTTCCGCTCCCTCTACCTTGAACATACATGTACTGTGTTTGACACCAAATAATAATGCATTCCCTTCAACATGTACGGTGTTGGTGTTATATATGTCATGTATATAGTATGTTGTTAGTCTGTTAGTTTCACGTTTGATCATGTAATTGATATGTTGTTATTATTGCGGTTGCAGTTGCAGGAGTAGGCGGTGATGACAAACAAGCAGAAATAATGGGATCGACGTCACGGAAGCGGAAACGGTTAGTGAGCTCTGTGGAAGATGAAGAAGACGATGATGATGAGACGCTGCAGGATGAGCTGATAAAGGTGATGGAGAAGAATGGTAGAATGTTAAGCTCGCAACTGGAAGCACATAACATAAATATGAAACTTGATAGACAAGATCGTAAAGATCACGCAACTAGCTTAGTAGCTGTTCTCAACAAGCTGGCTGATGCATTATCAGTCATTGCAGATAAGTTATAGGATTCAGGATTCTTAATCATTTCGATACATACCATATACTACTACTTTGATACTTCTTCAATATTAATTAGGTCACTCCTCTTATGTAGACAATGTAGTCACCGTAATCGTTAGGAGTATTGTATACATCCAAGCGATATGTAGAAAAAATAATTTGATTCATGACATCCTTATTTTGCTTGGAGAATCAAAAGGTTTCAAGTTTCGACTGCACTTATAACTTGCTTTATCCAAGTTATCGAATTTGAAAAGGAAATGTTATGACAACCTATGCTGCATGTTGTGATGTTGTCCATGGACCATGGCTACGAATGAATCGGCAAATTCAGGATTGACCCTTTAAATAGTTGGACTAACACAATCAGGCCTAGCCCAGCTCATACATCTTGGATTTTGGGCCTTTGTATCTTGTGTACTCTATTGGTCAACAACTCGTAGACTTTACCCCTCGTAACCTCGTTGTAACCCCCCAAAAAAAACGATTTGTAAGACTTTACATTGTAACTTGAAGTACGCACGATTTGTAAATTTCATATACTCGTAGTTAGAATGATAGAATGATCGAGTCTGCACAATTTGTAACGTCGTGGTACAAATTCATTTTTTGAATGGTGGAGGGTATTATTAAAGTATAAATGGAGGGAAATAGATTGCACAAGAGACAGCGAAGAATATCTGCATCCAACAAATAAGGGAGTAAAAAAATGGAAGGAGAGGGACATTGATTTAGGAAAGTAGGAGTAAAGGAATAAAGAAATGTGGAAAATATAGGAAAAAGGGGGAAATGTTTGCTCTAAAACCCAGATAGTCCGAGTTTTAAAAAAAAAAAAAAGAAAAAAGAAAAGAAAAGAAAAGAGCGGAAGTGTGATTCAATGTTTGCTTTATTGACAAGTCGTTGGCTCCTTTATTATCAGCACACTTCTTCACTTCTCTACACTCACTGTCTCTCGCTTGCTTTAATTTTCTTTTGGTAATATTTACAGGTTAAAAATGGCACAAACTCCTCCATTTATTAATTAAATAATTAAGATTAAGAAAGCATAATCATTGTAACAGCACTTGGTTTGTTTGTTTGGGTGCCATTATCAGTTGTACGAGTGCTGCCTGAAACTCCCTTTAATCGCTGTTTCTAGGGTTTTTCTTTTCTTCTTCTTTTTTTCAATCAAATTGGAAATTCCAGTGGGTTTAGCCTAGGATGGTGAAGATGGCGAATTGGAGATCTGGTACGGTGATGTTGTAATTCATAATTGGAATTGGAATTGGAATTGGAATAATAAAGAAGAGGTAAAGAAAAAGAGGTGGAAACATGCATTTCGGGAAGCTGGATGACTCTCCCATGTTCCGCCAACAGGTTTGATTTCTGTTTTCTTGTTAGTTTGGTTGTTTTTTACGTGTGGGAACTGCATTCATTCATTCATTCATTCATTCATTCTGAGTATCTTGTTTATATGATGCCACAGCTTCAAGGCATGGAAGAGAGTGCTGAATCTTTAAGGGAGAGATGCCAAAAGTTCTACAAAGGATCTCGAAAATATACGTATGTTTCTACTCCAACCCCAATTTCTATATACCCTCAACACCATGTTTTCAGATTATACTCAGCATTCCACTTGTGAAAGCTTGTCTCTTTAGGATTATTAGTTCAACATTTTCGTTAATTACCTATACTCTTTATGTTTCCTTAAGATTATTCTTCACACCTTTGCAGTGAAGGGCTTGGGGAGGCGTATGATGGTGATATCGCATTTGCAAGTGCATTAGAAGCTTTTGGGGGAGGCCACAATGACCCAATAAGTGTTGCTTTTGGAGGTATCTCAATCTTTTCTTCTTCTTTTAGATTTCTTCACCACATTGCTTGTCCTTGTGTATGCATCTTGTTTTTACATTGCTCGATTTCTTTGATGATTTGTCACTGCCACCAATCTCTTTTTGATGCTTGGAATTTCGGAAAGTACGTTTCTTTTCTTTTTGCCATTGATACCTTACTCATCTTTTCTACGAGTGGGTTATTAGATGTGTTCGTTTTAGTATTGATGGAGACATACATGTATTCAGGTCCTGTCATGACAAAATTTACTATTGCTCTAAGAGAGATTGGAACCTACAAGGAAGTACTTCGCTCTCAGGTAACTCTCACTTGTCAATTTTCCAACTTTATGCTTGCTACTTGCTTATTCTTGTTGTAGATGTAATTGCCTGCCCTTTCAAAAACACGTTTCTCTGTGAGCTCTGGTCATGCTTATGTAAACGGATTATTGACTTTCTGTGGCGTCTCTATTAACTTGACTTGCTCTCTGTATATAAGCTTTTAAGGTTGGTTGTAACGGTTGCCATGGCTTTATGGTTATAACAGCTGTTGCCCTGATAATTTTGAGATCGTATATTTTGCAGGTTGAGCACATGCTTAATGACAGGTTGTTGCAGTTTGTCAATATTGATTTACATGATGTCAAGGTATGCTGCTGCTCCTTTAGCTATCATAGAATTCTATGCCTGTCTTTTTCACTTTCCTGTACAGATTTTTTAGTAAAGTGTGAGGATTGGTGCTTCTCAAATGGGACCAGATTTTTACCTGAAGTGGTTGCATCATTGCATGGTTTAATAAGCTTCTACAGTTTCTTGTTTCAGAGGTCATGATTCAGTTGTTTTTTGGGAATCATGGTCTTATGCCTGTAGTGTTTCCAGTCAGCAGATTGAAATGGCATAGAAAACTTGTTATGATACTTTGAACTGTGTCCGAGTCCTCAATGGTAGGCTATTTACTCAGGCCTATACTTTATCTGTTATGAAGGATTTTGTTTTACTGCAGGAAGCACGTAAACGCTTTGACAAGGCCTGTCTTGCATATGACCAGGTTCGTATTCAGAGAATTCAAGAATCATTGTAGGATTGATTTTTGATGGATTTCATTCATATGCCATGTATCTATATTCTTTTGAATCACGCAGCTCAGCAGACAATTTCTTTTGTGTTCCGGGGGGGGGGGATCATAGAAATGACAAAATAATTGTGATGGAAGACAAATGAATATCTTTTATGCCAAATGTTAAACAATAAGAAGCATGGTTTGCATCTCTTATCTTTTATATCTTCTAAGGAGAATTAAACATAAGAAGCATTTAAAATGCCCAAATGTTCTCCTAAATATGTACCATGAGACGTATCTTGTAGAGCTAGTCCTAAGATGGTTTTTAGCTTCTTTTGTGAAGCATCAAAAGCCTTTGTGTCGATAGCGGACAAGTAACTTTGTGATGACATCATGTCCTATCTAACCTGTTGAATTATACGCTAAGGAAATTCTGTATTTGTGGATGTTGTTTTGATTCAAGGTCCCTAGCTTCTTGTATATGGAAGTGTTCCTTTTTTGAAGTACACCATAATTGGGAACAATATTAATTGACAAAAGTTATGATTTACACAGGCTCCCTTTTGTATATGGCCGTCACCCCTTTTGGTGTGTCTTTTTGTATATGGGAGTCACTCCCTTGGTGTCCTTTTGAATATATTGATATCCTATCTTATCAAAAAAATGATTTACACAGGCTCGTGAGAAGTTCCTGTCACTGAGGAAGGGAACAAAAAGTGATGTTGCTACTGTTGTAGAAGAGGTTTGTCTATATTGGTGTGGCTTTATATGCACAATGACTCTATCCAGTCATCTTACAATTGTTTTTTCCTTTTCTCGGAAATAGGAGCTCCACCAGGCAAGGTCAACATTTGAGCAAGCTCGTTTTAATCTGGTATGAAGTGTGCTATTAATTGTCTTTTACGGCAATATTTCCTTCTTAATGCTGTTTGTGATTCGTGTACTTCCCTGTAATGATTATTAGAAATTGGTATCTTTCTGCATTAAGTCAGTATTATAATCTCGAATTTTCTGAATGTAGGTGACTACGCTTTCTAATATTGAAGCAAAAAAGAGATTTGAATTCTTAGAAGCAGTTAGTGGGACAATGGATGCACATCTACGATACTTCAAGCAGGTTATTAGAATTATGACTCTCTTTAAACTTTGAGGCCTCTTCTAAATGTTTCTACTCGTTTTAGCTTGAATGAATTCATAGACAAGGGGTTTGATAGTCATGACTTATTAAAAATAAATATTAAAAACTGTTCAATGATACTTGACGCTTTTAGAGGTTGGAAATTGGGTGACGATAAACCCTGTGCCTTCTATACTTCCCGGCTCAAGCAAGAGCCACAGTGACTGCAACAAGAGGAAAGCTACCTTAATAATGGACTTGATGGAAGAGCTTTATTAAGGTCACATGGTTGGAGGGGGGAGGGGTCTGGCCAGAGAGTGTTAGAGATATGAGTTCCGTGTTTGTTTCACTAATTATGAGTGTTTGTCATGTAGGGCTATGAGCTCTTGCACCAGATGGAGCCATACATAAATCAGGTTTTGGTTTATTCTTCCTTTTTTACTCCAAAGTCTTCTCCAAAATTAGGGACGTATTGTGTCAGCTGTCCTATTGAATGGTTACACATGTTATTCACATCTCACTATAAGTGTCTGCTGTAGGTCCTGACTTATGCTCAGCAATCAAGAGAAAGGTCTAACTATGAGCAGGCAGCTCTCAATGAGAGAATGCAAGAATACAGAAGACAAATTGATCGAGAAAGTAGGTGGTTTTCTAATGGATCTAATGGGTCCCCTAATGGCGATGGTATACAAGCAATTGGAAGAAGCTCTCATAAAACTATAGATGCAGTTATGCAGTCTGCTGCGAAGGGAAAGGTTCGATATCTTTGCCTTGCACTTTGTCTTCCTTCATACTATGATCCTTCTTGCTCTCATGTTTGTGACTTTGTCTTGATATTTTCTTCCCTCTCCCTGGTTTTGGTTGTTTGCTAAAGTGTTTAAGGCAACTCTTTTTTTTTTTTTTTTTTTTAATTCTCAGGTACAAACCATACGGCAGGGTTATCTATCGAAACGTTCTTCCAACTTAAGGGGTGACTGGAAAAGAAGGTTTTTTGTCCTCGACAGTAGAGGAATGCTATACTACTACAGAAAGGAGTGCAGCAAACCATCTGTAAGTACTATTGATAAACTCCAAACGTTTGAGAGCTCCAGTGTCTGCTGAATTTGATTATTTTTATTAAATGCTTTAGTCTGTGTTGAAGTTCGTAGTAAGTATCAGCAAGCATTGCTGAATATTCCTGGCAGTTACATTTCCCTGTTACTTACTATTTTTCTGGGAATCTCATAAACAGAGCTCTGGACCTCGGAGTTCCGGTCAGAGAAATAGTTCAGAACTTGGATCTGGATTGCTAAGTCGTTGGCTCTCTTCACATTATCATGGTGGCATGCATGATGAGAAATCCGTTGCTCATCATACTGTCAATTTGCTGACTGCAACAATTAAAGTTGACGCTGACCAGTCCGATTTACGGTTTTGCTTTCGGATTATTTCACCAACAAAGAACTACACTTTACAGGTGTGATAATATTCTATTCCAGTAATGTTTGAACGTTATTCTTCGTTTAGAGAGTGATTTATATGATGGTTTAGTTTTATGTTTGATAAAATAGCTGCTGCTAGGCTAATAGGATTGATTTTCTGTATTGTAATACATTCTGATACAGGCAGAAAGTGCTTTGGACCAAATGGATTGGATTGAGAAAATAACAGGCGTCATTGCTTCATTACTAAGTTCTCAGACTCCTGAAAGGGTAATCATGATATGGAATACCTGAGTCACTTCGTATTTTCCTTTGTGTACAATACTAATCATTGATAGTAAATGATGATCAGTGTCTGTCTGCTACTCCCATGGGATGTCTTCATCGGTCAGCCAGTGAGAGTAGTTCTGTTGAAAGTTCTGATTTTGACCACCTTGCCAATGAAGAGAGTACATCTGAGAGATGCCTCTCTTCTATGCATCCTGACCGGCCATTGAGAAGTTCAATGCAACATCGATCCTTTTTAAAGCCTGAAAGACCGATGGACTTGCTGCGGCGGGTGAGTGGCAATGACAAGTGTGCTGATTGTGGAGCGCCTGAACCCGACTGGGCATCCTTAAATCTAGGTGTTCTAGTGTGCATTGAATGTTCTGGTGTGCATCGTAACCTTGGTGTCCATATATCAAAGGTAGCTCTGTTGTATACTTGGTTCTTTTGTGCCATTGTTTGTGCTCGGTGTATTTTGAGTACATAGTGCGGAACTGAACTGAACAGCTTTTTTTTTTTTTTTTTTTTTTTTTTTTTTTTTTTTTTTGGTGAAATAGAACAGCTATTTTATTACTCTCTCTCAAGGCAGAAATTTGGTGTTTGCATTTGCTGTACCCACATTTTTTTCCGCTCTAGCTAAAATAAATAATATTATAGGAACTCTCAATTCTCCCCGAAATCCTTTTTTCATTTTCCCTTATCTTCAGAGCCTAAGAGCCTCTAAAGGATAGATCACCTTCCGCTGTTGCTCTTTAATGTTCCATCAATTACTTTCTTCTAGTCTAGATAATTTTTACATGGTATATTGGTAGGTATGACCTTGTTTTCTGGTGGTTTTGATTTTTATGAAAGTGCGTAACTTCTGTTGTAATCATTGATAAACTTAGATATTGGCGCTCAATCTCACCCATGAGGCTTCTAAACTCTTTCCTTTTTTTTCTCCCTGTATCTGTTTGCATGGCTCGTAATTCACAGGTTAGATCACTGACGCTTGATGTAAAAGTGTGGGAGCCTTCTGTTATATCATTGTTTCAATCTCTGGGTAATAGCTATGCAAATTCGGTATGGGAAGAGCTGTTACGGTCAAAGGGTGCTTTTCATGTTGACCTTCCAGCTTCAAGGTGAATAATGATCTGTTTTTCAAAAACACTTACTGGTTACATTTTGTATTATTTTTTCTTATTTGAGTGTGCTTTACTTCTATTCTCAAGCTCACTGAAAGCTGATAAGCCGCACCAGATTTTCGTTAGCAAACCTAGTGCTGCTGAGTCAATAGCCACGAAGGAAAAGTTCATCCATGCAAAGGTCCTCTCCCCTTCATTTTTTCGTTTCTTTACATCAGTTTTCAGAAATTTTCTTTATATGGCATGACTTTCGGACATAAAACATTTCAATTCTCTTGTGCACATAAACAAAGAGAGCATATATACTTTAAAGCTTAGCTGTATTGAAATATTACATCTTGGCTGTAGCTTGCCAACACCTCATGGCAATTCTCTGTAGAGAATAGGCTACTGGTTTTAATTTCATTTAAAGATAGTAACCATGTGTCTTGCTGTTACTGATCAAACAGTATGCCGAAAAGCTTTTTGTTCGAAAGCCAAAAGACACTCAACATCTGCGGTTATTGGCACAACAGATCTGGGAAGGTGTTCGTAATAATGATAAGAAAGCAGTGTATCGATACATTGTTAACTTTGAAGCAGATGTTAATGCTGTGTATGAGATTCCATCCTCAACTTCTTCTATATCCCTTGCCAAAGTAATGCTATTACCGGAGCAGACAAACCATGGACAGAATACTAATCATTGGACTGGAGAATTGTCTTCAAAATCCTCCGAGAGCTCTAGTGTTTCTGCTGAAAATGAAATTCTGAGCATGGAGGACCTGGATGGATGCTCCTTACTCCATCTTGCCAGTGAGTTTGCTGACATAGGCATGTTGGAGATTCTTCTTCAATATGGTGCAAATGTTAATGCGTCTGACTCTAGAGGTCAGACACCACTTCATCGATGTATTCTGAAAGGCAAAGCAATATCCGCGAAATTGCTTCTCACCAGGTAAGGCTGACTCTTTAAAAGCTCCTTAGTTTTTGGAATGTCCTGTGCTATGCTGTCAAAGTTTCATTGTTCTGGTCAACTAAGCCTTGGTGTACTTTGTCTCGCAGTAGGTTTCACTATTTAAATTCTTCGGTGAAGTCAGTCGTTGGAATCCCTTGTAGATTGTTTAACAAATATAAAGTTGAACCCGTCAACCCTCTGGCTTTATGCCTAAAGCTGAGTCCTTACCAATAGGCAATTTGAAGCGCTTACTGCTAGTCAAAGCCAAATGGTAGCTATAGGCAAGGACTCAAAGATGATAGAAATCCCCATAATAGTAACCCGTCATTTTTTATAGGTACTAGGTAGAAATGTAATTATAGTACATCACATTTAGAGCTACTCCACTACATTTAGTCCAACTCTCAAGATTACGACAGGTGATAGATTAATCTTATATAAATATCAGTAGAGTTTTGAGAACATTTGGCTATACTTGCAACAAAGTCGCCAAAATAACAAACTACAAAATTTTGGCTAAAATGGCCCTAACAAAAATTGCTCAAAATATTGTGAAAGATCGATGAAAAACGCACGTTTGCCTCATTAGATAACAGGATGCGAAGGGAAAGCCCTCCAAACAGGGGGACCAGCCCCTCAAATTCATTAACGTTACTCCCAGTACTTTGATAAAGGTGGCCATGTGTCAAAGGCTATCCACGGAATTTGACCCAAAATGACCCGGAAACAAATCTTTTGTAGAAGCCCGGATTTAACGGTTGACATTAAAATTTCGCACAACTTGCAAAGAATACAACTCATTTGGTGACGTGGGCCAAATAGGCTTAAAGAACTACCCAAACAGGGGAATCGGCCCTTGTATCAAATAAGGGCACTCAAAGGCTGTCCCTTATAAAGTTTTGACAACATTTGGCTACTTAAGGTTGCCGAAATTAGCCAAATCGAAGTATAGAATTCACGGTTTTCCGCCCAAATTGGTACCAGAAAAAAAATGTAGCAAAGTTTTGTAGTAGCCCCAGTGGGTCATATTGTGTGTTGTGTCAAACTGTTAGAGCTAAAACCTATTATATGTGCCCCTAATCAACCAAAGGCTCATGCTAGTGAGGCGAAGAGGCTTAAAAGACCCCCAAACGGGAGAACCAGCCCGTCATATTCATCAAGGGTACTCATAGGGTGTTTATGGTAATGTCTTAAGAGCATTTAGATACTTTAAAAAGATGGCTTAGATGTACAAAATTAGACAAAATCGAAGGCTATAAATCCACGAGTTTTGGCTTAAAATGGTTCTGGAACAAAAACTGCTCAAATTATTGTGGGAGGTTCTATAGGTAATGTTATGGGTTTTGTTGAAATATTTGAGCTACAAACCGGTGGCAGGTTCCTAAAATTGGCAAATGATGCATCATAGCATCATTGGGTGATGTACTGATGTGTGACGAAACTTAAAGAACTACCCGAACAAGGAACCGGCCCTGATATTAAATAAATGCTCTCAAAGATATCTTTTATAAGTTTTAAGAATATTTGGTTACTCTAAGAAAAGTGATCATATTTGACCAAAATTGAAGTATATATTCCACGGTTCTTGCCACAAAAGGGCTCGGAAAGAAAAATAACTTAAAATTCGTAGAGTGGCTCCTAGGGGTCATTATGCCATATTATGTTGTGGCTAGATATTACATCTAAAAACCTATAGCAGGTGCCCCAAATCAGCCTAAAACACACGCTGCCCTTAACGGGTGCCGTAGATGAAAGGGGATTAAAACACCCCCAAATGAGAGAATGGCCCCCCCAATCCATAAAGGGCAGTCAAAGGGTATTTAGGGTAATGATTTAAGAACATTAGAAAGGTGGCCAACATGGTCAAAATTGGACAAGACTAAAGAATATATAATGCATGGTTTTTGGCCTAAAATGTTACATCGACAAACACGTTTCAAATTTTTTTGGAAGCCCCTTAGGGTAGTATAATGAGTTTGCTTAAGATATTAGAACCAAAAATCTATGGCAAGTTCACAAAAGTTGCAAAGAACGCACATTAATCTCATCACGTAGCGTGTGCGGAAAGGGCTTAAATAACTACCCAAACACTGGAACCCGCCCTCGTATCAAATATGGGACTCAATTGTTGTCTATGATAAAGTTTTGAGAACATTTGGCTACTTTATAAAAAATTGTCAAAGTTACCGAAGTGTATAACCTTCGGGTTTTTTTCAATTTTTGCCACTTCGGTCACTTTTTCCAGATTGTCTTAAAACCCAAAAAATATTGCCTAATACATCTTAGAACCGCATTTGATGAATCTAAGGGGCGGTTTCTTATGTTTATTGGTGTTTTCAGCTCCTTTGTGTCTCGTGCCACGTCGAGCAAATCATTAGCTGATTTTGAGAGCATTAACCTTAATATTTTTCCAAAACTCATAAGATGATCAACAATTTAGTCATTTTTGCTCCAGTGCCATGTTTGGCCAAAAAACGTGGGTTATAGCCTTCGGTTTGTTCAATTTTGGCCATTTCGGTCAGTTTTTACAAAGTGTCTTAAAACCCATAAAAAATTACCATATCTACCTTGAGACCGCATTTGAAGTATTTAAGGGGGGTTTGTTACGTTTATTGGTGCTTTAAACTCCTTTGTGTCTCGTGTCACATAAAGCAAATCGTGTGTTTTTTGGCCAAATACTTTCCCATAACTCATACGATGATCCCTATGAGCTTCTACAAAAGAATTAGTCATTTTTCGTCCAGTGCCATTTTTGGCCAAAAAAACGTGGATTATAGGCTTCGATTTTGTTCAATTTTGGTCACTTTTTCCAAATTGTCTTGAAACCCATAAAACATTGACTTATACATCTTAGGTCTGCCTTTGATGCATTTAAGGGTGTTTTAAACCTCTTAGTGTCTCGTGTCACGTCGAGCAAATCATGTGTTTTTCGCCGATTTCGAGGGCATAACATAGGTCTTAAGCCCTAATACTTTTGCAAAACTCATAAGATGATCCGTATCCTGTACTGCAAAAAATTTAGTCATTTTTGCTCCAGTGCCATGTTTGGCATAAAAACGTGGATTATAGCCTACGGTTTTGTCAAATTTGGCTATTTCGGTCAGTTTTTACAAAGTGTCTTACAACCCATAAAAAATTACCATATTTATCTTAGGACTGCATTTGAACACTTTAAGAGGCGGTTTGTTTGGTGTTTTAAACTTCTTTGTGTCTCGTCTCACGTAGAGCAAATCGTGTGTTTTACACTGATTTGAAGAGGATAACACAGGTCTTATGCCCTAATACTATTCCATAACTCATACAATGATCTCTATGAACTACTACCAAAAAATTAGTCATTTTTCTTCCAGTGCCATTTTTGGCCAAAAAACGTGGATTATAGGCTTCGGTTTTGTTCAATTTTGGATATTTCGGTCACTTTTTCCAAATTGTCTTAAAACCCATAAAACCTTAACTTATACATCTTAGGACTGCCTTTGATGCATTTAAGGGTGTTTATTGGTGTTTTAAACCTCTTTGTGTCTCGTGTCACGTCGAGCAAATCATGTGTTTTTCGCCGATTTCGAGAGCATGACATAGGTCTCAAGCCCTAATACTTTTGCAAAACTCATGAGATGATCCCTATCCTATACTGCAAAAAATTTAGTCAGTTTTGCTCCAGTGCCATGTTTGGCCAAAAAACGTGGATTATAGCCTTCGGTTTTGTTCAATTTTGGCCTTTTGGGTCAGTTTTTACAAAGTGTCTTAAAACCCATAAAAAATTACCATATTTATCTTAGGACCGCATTTGAAGACTTTAAGAGGCGGTTTGTTTCGTTTATTGGTGTTTTAAACTCCTTTGTGTCTCGTGTCACGTAGAGCAAATCATGTGTTTTACACTGATATGAAGAGGATAACACAGGTCTTATACCCTAAAACTTTTCCATAACTCATACAATGATCCCTATGAGCTACTACGAAAAAATTAGTCACTTTTTTCCAGTGCCATTTTTGGCCAAAAAAACGTGGATTATAGGCTTCCGTTTTGTTCAATTTTGGATATTTCGGTCACTTTTTCCAAATTGTATTAAAATCAATAAAACCTTAACTTATACATCTTAGGACTGCCTTTGATGCATTTAAGGGGTGGTTTCATTCGTTTATTGATGTTTTTAGCTCCTTTGTGTCTCGTATCTCGTCGCACATATAGTGTGTTTTTCTCTGATATTGAGAGCGTAACATAGGTTTTAAGCCCCAATACTTTTCCTTAACTCATAATATAACCCCTATGAACTACTTCAAAAAATCAAGTCATTTTTGCTCGAGTGACATTTTTGCCAATAAACGTGGATTATTACCTGAAAGTGCCTTGGATTTTGTTCAATTTTAGCCACTTCGGTCACTTTTCCAAAAGTGCCTGAAAACCCATAGAACATAACCGTATACATCTTAGGACCGCCTTTGATGAATTTAAGGGGCGATTTTTTCCGTTAATTGGTGTTGTAAGCTCGTCACGTTGAGCAAATCGTGTGTTTTTTGTGATTTGGAGAGCATAACATAGGTCTTAAGCCCTAATACTTTTCCACAACTCATAAGATGATCCTTATGAGCCTCTACAAAAAAAAACTAGGTCAATTCTGCTCCAAGGCCATTATCGGCCAAAATACGTGGATTATAGCCTTCGATTTTGTTTAATTTTGGCCATTTCGGTCACTTCCTCCAAAGTGTCTTAAAACCCATGACTCGTTACTTTATACATCTTACCACCGCATTTGATGAATTAAGGAGCGGTTTCATTATTTTATTGGTGTTTTATGCTCCTTTGTGTCTCGTGTGACATTGAGCAAATTGTGTGTTTTTCGTTGATTTCGAGAGCATAACATAGGTCTTAAGCCCTAATACTCTTCCATAACTCGTAATATGACCCCTATGAGCTACAAATAAAAATTAAGTCATTTTTGCTTGAGTGCCATTTTTGGCCAAAAGACGTTGATTATATAATCACAGTTTTTGGCTCAATATGGCACTGAAACAAAAATGACTCAAACTTTTGTAGTAGCTCCTAGGGGTCATATTATGTGCTGCTGCGAGATATTAGAGCTAAAAACCTATGACAGGTACCCAAATCAGCAAAAACACACCTTATCCTTGCCTAATCACGTGTGGAGAAGGGGTTTAATGGCCCCGAACAGGAAATCCGGCTCAAATTCATTTAGGCCACTCCCAGGGTATTCACTGTAATGTTGTAAGAACGTTGAGATCCTTAGAAATAAGTGTGTTAGGTAGCTAAATTTGGACAAAACTAAAAGCTATATAATCCACGGCTTTTAGACCAAGATGGCCTTGAGACAAAAGCGGCTTATATTTTTGTGGAAACCCCTAGTGGTAATATTATGAGTTGTGGCAAAATATTGGGGCCAAAAACCCATGATAGGTTCCCAAAATTAGCAAAAAAACTTACGCAAGATGAGTAGGTGGCGTGTGCTGAAACTCTAAAAGGCTTAAACAACTACTCAAACAGGGGGGTCGGTTCCCCCCTGTTTCCGCTTCTTGTATTGGAAGTAGCACTAGTAGGAGTTACTTGGTGCAATTATGGAAGCAATTGGTATTATGGGTTATCTATATCTCTATAAGTAGCCTCTCTATGTTTTCAAACCCCCCTACCTCGAGCCTTTGAGGTATTTTTGTTGTTTGTAGAACATTTTGTTATCTGACACGTTTGCATCATTTCAAATATTTGTTTTCGGCTCAGTTGTTTCCTTGAAGTGGGCACCTCTCCTTGAATGTAATACTTTGGTTTATTGATCCGTGTTAATTTTTTGAACTTTATCTCAGAGGAGCAGATCCATTGGCTGTGAATAGAGAAGGTAAAAGTGCACTTGATATTGCCAAAGAATCAAACTTTGATGATCCTGAGGTACTGGCCGTATTATCGGGTTTCAGGGGATAGAGGTTGGTGGCTATATATATTGTTAGTGTAGTTATGAATAGTTTGTATGTATATTTGCCCTTTGTTCTCTAATTTCTCAACACTTTTGAGTGGGTATTGTTTTCCCCTTGTGCTTAGTAGTGATTTTTTTTAAGGGGGTGAAAGAGTCAGGTTGGATGAGGCCTTTGGTAGTTTTAGGTTGACATGTTGTACATCTATTTTCTTTATGGAGAGTTTTCACTTGATTGGGGGCAGGGGTTAGAGAGAGAGAGACAGAGTCGATTCTTTTCCATTAGAGCTGTAATCTGGTCACCTTTTGTAAAACCTAGTTTGAAACAGAAAAACATAAATTTAAAAGTTTTACTTGGCTGTATGGATGTGCTTTTTGTTTGATGCCAGCATATGCCATGGATCATCTGATGTGCACCGATTCTGAACGTCATTACTGTGATGGGTCGTAAGGAAATACCTTCAGGCCCTGTGCAGGCTAAGCCCTTCCTCCATTTCAACAGTGGTTTTTAGAGGTTGTAACAGATTATATATGGAGATGGGACTTCGGTGACGAGATTAGTCACTAGCACTCCCACCAAAGGAACTCCATGCATTTTTAGTTCTGATAATTTTGGACTGTATAGACAAATTAAAGACCATGTCTCTTAGTACCTTGATTTAGTAATTTCTGTTAGAGGCCAGAAGCCCACAAATCAGTAAACTGGAAGCAAGGAGAAAAGACCAAGTATACACATGATTAAAGTAGATAGCAACGGCATTATCGGGGTGCTGGATTCATCAGTGTATTTGAAATTAGTGCACTTGCCATCTCCATTGAGGAAGGACTGGCTGTTGTGCTAGCAATCTGTGCGTTCGTCTCCATAAGTAGACACTCTTTAAGTTCAGTGACGATTTGACTCATTGTTGGCCTCTCTGCGCCATCCAGACTGACGCATTTCAATGCTAGCTCTGTTGCCTTCCAAATGGTGGTGTAGTTCTCATCTACCTCTTTCCTCAGCTTTGGGTCCAGTATACTGCCTATGTCCCCGCTCTCAATCAGGGGCCTAACCCATTGAACCAGATTAGTGTATCTGCTTACTGCTACTCTGCCCGTGATTAGCTCCAACATGACGACACCATAACTATAAACATCGCCTTTCTCATTCAACTGACCCGTCAAATTGTACCTGTCATGATTTTCGATTCTCAAGGATTATGTGAAGAGTTGAATAAACTTGAAAGAAGTTGGGAGTTAGGTTGGACTTACTGAGGATCAAGATAGCCTGGGGTTCCTACAACCCTTGTTGACAAATTTGACACATATTCATCAGGGAAGATCTTAGAGAAACCGAAATCAGCTACCTTTGCACGGAGGTGTTGGTTTAGTAGTATATTAGCCGGCTTCACATCTCGGTGAACTATGGGTGGGCTGCAACCATTGTGCAAGTAATCCAAGCCTGCAACACAGATTTCATATGTTCTGAGGGATATGATCATGCTGAACAAGAAACGGGAAGAACATTGGAGGAACTAACCTTGAGCTGTTTCGATTGCTATTTGCAGTCTCTTTTTCCAGCCCAAAGAATCTGCGTGCTCTGTTCATAACAAAGGACCAATGCTGAAATGAGAAGGACATTCAGAAAGCCAGAAAATAGTTGCAAATATGATACAAAGCCGTACCTGAAAGAAGAGCTTTCAAGTCCCCTCTGGCCATGTACTCGTAAATTAGTGCCAGATGAGTTCCTTCTTTGCAGTATCCGATTAGGGAAACCAAGTTCTTGTGCGAAATTCTTCCAAACACATCAATCTGTGCCACCACATTATAATTATTATTCTTACTTCACCTCCCATTTGAGGATCACAACAAACAGTTGAGCAAACTAACCTCAGTGCCAAATTGCTTAGGAGCATCATTCTTTGATAGAACCTTGACAGCAACTTCTTTGCGACTTCCATCTGGTAAACAGCCGTAATACACAACTCCGTAGCCGCCTTCCCCTAGTCTTCTGGTAAACAAGTTTGTCATCTCCTCCACCTGAGAATAGGTAAACTGTGCCAATCCATGGGCCTGTCCTCTCTCACTGGGCTCTGGGATGTCGTCTTCTTGGATAATGTCGGCCTCTGCTTGAGTGCCTTCTTCCGGGGGATCTGCAATAGTGCAACACTGTTACTGTTACTGTTCCAGGTGAACTGGTGGCAAGAACGAAATAGTACTCATCACTTTCTGGCCGTACCTTGTGAAATACGTTGGCGCTTCCAGACACAGAAACCAGCAACAAGTAATAAAACAACAATGAGAGATACGAGGACAATTAAGACAATATAGCCCACTGCAAGCACAGATAACAGGAAAACATCAGGAGTTTGTTTCCAGGAACCAAAGCTGGTACGTGATAGCATGACAGTACATGATAGAAATGACAGTACGTAGCTAACCTGGTAGGTGTTTTTGAGGCAGTGGTGGAATAAGAGGGGGTGATCCATAAGTATCAAACCTGACAAGGCAACTTGGGAGAAACGTGATGGTGTTGGCCCAGAGATCCATGAGCCTAAGGGCTGTACTCAAACACCTGTAACAAGGAGGGCCGAGAATATCAGGAGTGCATTGGACAAGGCCGCGTAGAGACATGGTCTCTGTAAGATTGACTTGTGTTGTGGCGAAACCCGCTAGCTTTTGATCATCTGCTGCCTGATTGATGAGGCCTTTGATTGTGCTGTCAAATATATCGCGGTATGGATCAAGAACCAAGGAGCTCACATTGCCTGTGTAATTGTAGTTTTGATACACAGGACTGTCTTCTTCTAGGGAGAAGATGGAGCGATTGGCATAGCGCAACGTGCAATCCTCATACCAAACAATTGCTTCTTTCTGAAGTTTACAGAGCTGAACAATCTTTTGTGCTCCGGCCTGTACACAGGAATGGCAGGCTTGGTGGTCAATGTCACCGGTGCAGTAGTAAAGCCCATATGCTTGGTCAATGCCTGTGCCATTGGTGATGTTTGCGAAACCAGATACGGAAGCCTTATCTACCAGCTGAGTAAGGGTGTAGTTTAGGCTGTCTTGGAAATCGCTGCCCAAGCTGTAGGAGTAGCTGCTTGCCGGACAGCGGTAGCTCAGAGGATCCTTGTCTGATGCGCCGTAGCTTGGCAATAGCAGCAGGCTCATCATCATCACCCACAAACCCATCTTTTAAGGTTTATTAATTACTTAACGAGTATTATGTTTCAAATCAATTAACAAACAAACATACATATGATTGACCATTTCTAATTCTTGGGATCGTTTTCAGAGGCTGGCTGTCTTTTTTATTTTATTCTTCCTGTTTAATTAAGTTAATTGGTGGTACTATACAATCATTTTCAAGCAAGCTAAGGTTGTTAAGTTGATAGTAGTGGATGCATTACTATAATAATCCTGGTTGAAATGAATAATGTTGACTTGTTTAATTTAGTCCTTCTGACAACCGAATTGTTTTGTCATTTTAATCATTCGGTTATTATGTCATTTCTTAGTATTAATCATTTGGATGCATTAATATCTCATTAACTCATATTATGAAGCCTACTGAAATAATTTCAAGGTATGTCTGATGTCTTAAACAGACCTAAGAAGTTAAACTGACCGAAATCGACCGAGATGGATTATAATTGGCGTGTAACGATTAGTGGATTAAACTAGTGCTGTAGAATTGATTTGGTTGAGCATTCTTTAATGCTTAAGAGTAACATTTAGTAAATCTAAATTAGAAGTCAATGGTGAACAAGGACACGGTAGCAGATGAACATGATTCTATCTAACTGGACATACAGTGGATAGTATTCATTCACGATCAACTTTGATCTCAAGTCACAAGTCAGAAGTCAGTATTCTTAGTTTTGCGTCATAGAATAGGACTTGATTAATATATAAATCTTATACACACATCACTTGTAATGTAAGTTTTGATTGCTTACACTGCAAATTCAAAGTTGAGATACATTTCTTAATTAACAGATTAATACAGAGACACAACATGTAAAAAAGATGCATGGAAGTTGCAGTGTCTAGTGATTCCTGTCTTGGTTGGGCAGCAGATAGCATGGGAAGGCATATCTCCTCCTCAGTGTATCACATGCCGTTCCCAAATACACAACATATAAGATGATAACAAGAAGTCCCACTCCCAACGCCCCGGCAAACAGTATCCACAACGTATCCGAGTCCAGCAGGTTCAAGTCGTCTGAACCAACGCTCGGATCACCTTGACTGCATGATTCTAGATTTCCGATTGTCTGAGACTGTATCGTTGCGATTTGTCCTCCATCCATCACTTTTAGTATTCCATTTGAGACATCGTGTACTAAGGAAGACCCAATCTGGAATGCCTGCATCATCACATTCAAATCAATTAATACAGTTACAAACCCTAGATGATGTATGGATGGACAATATGGACACAAAGGAAGTGATGATTAATTACGAAGCCAAATCCATCTGCGTGGAGATTAATAGAAGGGACGAGGATGTAGTCACTGTTGCACTGCTTAGACAGAAACACTTTAAGGTAAGGAGTTTCATCAACGACAGCAACTACTCCACCGGGTTTGCTCCCCTTGGCCAGCATGTCTACCATTTCCTGTTCAGAAGCGTATGAGTGAAGTTGACTCTCTGAGAACCCTCTTTCTTTAAGCAAATTAAACGCAAAGGATCCCGTCTGAATCCCAACATTGGCTTTCGTTCTAATCAGCTCATCTAGCGTTTTGATGGGCGCATTCTGGCGCTGTGCTGTCAGCAATGAACTCAAGCTTGCGGTGTAACAAGCAGTTAGGAACAAGAGCACTAGAAACCACATCACCATCACTAGCCTCGTGTGTATTATGGCTCTCAGTGTCTCCCCTGTAAATCCACACAATTTTTATTCAATGTTTGTAGACAAACAATGCTTATACAATCTTAATTACACAAGACAAATGAAAACTACTTACTGTGCCAGTAGTTGTCATCTCTAGAGCCAATTTTAGGTTGTTGTGGGTTGACACTGGATGATGCCGCAGCAGGTGGGGCGGTGAGCTGACTACGATTTTTGTCATTTTTGAACTCAACGAACCAAAAGAGGAGGGCGCTGATGAAACAGAAGGCAAGAGTGGCGGACACCAAGCCCTTGATTAGAGGTATGACTTTGATTCGAGTATGTTTATTGTTGGCATTCCGATTTGTAGGAACCATCATGGTTATGCCAGTCTCCGAATATGGATATGTAAAGTCAACCCACCGTGTTCTGTAATACCTCAACGTTGTATCTCCTACTGCCCCGTCGTACTCCTGTACGTCTCCATACATTAAGAATAATTTTAAGGAAGACATCATGTATGTTATTGTACACAATACTGACCTGATCGAAGACAGCTTGAAGCATTCTGTCAAAGCTTCCATTGAAGGTACCATCTGGCTTAGCAAAGGCGTAAAAGTCATACAAGGGAGGGTTGGACAAAGCGGTGTTGACGACAGCCTTGAAAACCTCGATGGAGAAGCCACTAAAACGCTGCTCCCCGGTCACAGGATCCGTAGTGATGCTCACGAACTCCTTGTATGTACTCACAGGAACTGCAATCTTGAGTCGTCTTGTTTCATTTTGACCATTTACCAACCCATTACACATTACTATCATCACAAGGATACCTATCTTCATCATTAACCCAACTTTCTCTGCCACCCTAAATATGCAGGAATCACTCATTTTTGTTTCTTGCTCTAGTTTTTTTTTTTATAGAGATTCAATGAGCTGCATGCTCAGACTTAAAACTGTCTATCTATTCATTTTAACCATAAAAAGTTTTTTTTATAGTTTATTTTTAATAAAGAATGTCTAGTCAAAGTACTCCGTATAGTGGTACGCAACACTAATGGGTATGTATATCATTTTCATAGACATTTCAACTCCTGCACTACTCTAATTTTCAATTCATTATCAAACTTCAACTATGATCATCATCATTATCAGTTTCTTCAGATTCCCTATACTTGTTGACATTATCCAACTGTCATTTGGGTAGTTTAATTTGAAAGGATCAGGATATATAGTACAAGAGGGTGACAGTACATTAACATTTCATGAATTTCACAAATCCGTCCATTACATTTCAATAAAAAGCAAACGTTTCATGAATTCCACAACTCCGTCCACAACAGAGATATTTAAGCAAACATTTAGTATGTAACAAGACACTCACCATTAGAAAGATGGTTCTGAAAAAGACACACACAAACTTGAACAAGTATAAGGACCCCACTAGCAGCAAGGAGATAGATAACAAGGGAAGGCAATAACTTTCTTGGTCTTGTTGGTATTGCATCTCATTCCACAATACACCAACAAGATCATAATCATTAGCAGGAAAACGGCTACAGCTCCGGCAATCAGGATCCATAAACTATCAGAATCAAGAAGAACAGAACCAGAAGCGGCATTAGGATTATCTTGACATGCTTCTAAGCTACCAATCGTCCTATCTTGAATCTTAGCCAATCGGCCATCATCAATTATTCTTAATATTCCATTGGAGACATCCTTTAGTTGAGGGTAATCTTTGTAGAAGGCCTACATGCAATGCAATGGCAAACCAATGTCTAAGCACAGGGGATCTACAAGCTAAGGCTAAGATCAAAACTTTGGGATAAAAACTGAGAATGAAAAAAATCAGACTTACAAAGCCAAATCCTGCAGCATGAAGATTGACGGTAGGCACAATGGTAAAAACATCACAGTGATTAGCTACCAATATCTTAAGGTTTGGGGTGTCGGCTACTATAGCATCTACACCGCCCTGTGCAGTTCCTTTAGATAGCATGTCAACCATTTCTCCAGAAGACTGGAGGCTTATCAAGTTGGACTCTGAGATTCCTTTGAGTTTGAGCATATCACGGATAAACGATCCTTGTCGATATCCCACATTGGCCTTGCTCCGTATCAACTGGTTAAGGTTGTTAAAGCCTCCGCTTGAACGTTGGGCTGCAAGCGATGAGGTTTGGCTTGCTGTGTAGCAAGCTATTAAAACAAGCAACACCATAAAAAACAGTATCATCACCAACCTCGTCTGTGTCAAGGATCCCGACATTTCTCCTGCACCATGCATCATCAGCATGAATATACATAGTGACGATGAAAAAAGATGGATTAAATTCAAAGCACAAAACTACTTACTCCGCCAATTTTCATGATCATCATATCTAGATGACGCTGCCAGTTTATGTTGGGATGTGTGCCTATCATGTCTGTATTCCAAAAACCAGAAGAGGAGAGCAACAACGAAGCTGAAGGCAAGTGAAGAAGCTACCACATATTTTGTAACTGTTCCCAAAGGAAATCCCCTGTTTCCGGTTGCCTGTTCCCTAAACCGAACCAACATTGATATGGAAGTGTCGAGGTATGGCATTGTAAAATCAACTGACTGACTTCTCGAGTATAGTATTGATATCTCCCCGGCCGCACCATGATAGTTCTGTATGTTAATAGAAAGACAAACACAGGTAATTAAGACACAAATAAAAGAGAAGGAAGCAAGAGTGTGACAAACATCAATAAGCTAATAAAGAGGAGATATAAGCAAAGATAATGGACCGTAGAGGAGACGGCCTTGAGCATATCCTCAAAGGTGCCATTCATAGTTCCATCAGGCTTAGCGTAGGCAATGAAGTCGAAAAGTATAGGAGTTGCAACGGCCTCATTCATGACTGTTTTAAACACATCAATAGCAAATCCACTGAAGGTGGTCTCCCCGGTCAGGGGATCGGTCTTGATGGTTACAAATTCAGTAAAATTCCTGACTGGAACCAAAATCTTTAGTCTTGTAACGTTTTGACCCATTGCTAGCATCGGTATTACAAGAAAGGCCACGGCACAGACCAACAACCCCGAGTGAGACATGCAATCCTTCATCTTGTTTACTTTGGTTTGCAGAAAACACCTCCTCCAATGTATATGAAGATGCAGCGTGCTTATTGGCCTTAGTACACATCATCCATAATTAAAATGGCAAGTTGATTAACAAACAAACATTTTAAGATAGCGAGGACCAAAGTCCACGCTCAAACAACTCCTTAAAATAGAATGGAATACACTTATACACGTTATCTATTCTTGTAGGAAATAATCTTTAAGCCATCACCTTCACCACTTGAAGTTCTTTGATTTAGTACTTTATTTTTTTTATCTTGCAGTTTTCAAGTACTCCATATGAGGAATAAATGAACATTTGTGTAAAAACTAAAAGTTGAGCAAACATAACCAACACAGGAGAGATATAAATTCAGTAATCAGCAAACATGCAAATTTAAATACGAGTAATACACTGCATATACATTCCTTGATTTCCACAAATTAAAAGCGCACTCAGAGTGGCAGAAAGATGATTCAGAAGAAACACACATATAATCCCAATGATGATCCATGAACTAGCACTCTAGCAGCAAGGAGATAGATAGCAAGGAAAGGCAACAACTTTCTTGTTTCTTGTAATGCGTCCCATCCCACAATACAATAACAAGATAATTATCATTAGCAGCATAATGCCTACAGCTCCGGCAATCAGGATCCATAAACTGTCGGAATCAGCAAGGGCAGAAGCGTCTTTTGGATCTTCTTGACATCCTACTAAACTACCGATCGTTGCTTCTTGAATGTTAGCCAATGTGCCATTATCGATTATTCTTAAAATTTCTCTGGAGATCTCCTTTAGTCCACTGTATCCTGGGGGGAAGGCCTACATGCAATGGCAAACCGAGGGACCTATAATTAATTAAGCTAATAGGATATAAATTAAAATTTTAGGATATAAATTAAAATTGGGTGAGAAGAGACTCACAAACCCAAATCCCGCAGCATGGAGATTGACAGTAGGCACGATGGTTAAAGTATCACAGTGTTTAGCTACCAATATCTTAAGGTTCGGGGTGTCGGCTACTATTGCATCTACACCGCCCTGTTCAGTTCCTTTATTTAGCATATCAACCATTTCTGTTGAAGAATTGAGGCTTCTCAACTTGGACTCCGAAATTCCTTTATCGATGAGCATCTCACGGATAAATGATCCTTGTCGATACCCTACATTGACCTTGTTCCTTATCAACTGGTTAAAGTTCTTAAACTTCCCAGTTGGACGTTGGGCTGCTAGCGACGAGGTTTGGCTTGCTGTGTAACAAGCTATTAACACGAGCAACACCATAAAAAATAGTATCATCACCAACCTCGTCTGCGTCAAGGATCCCAACATTTCCCCTGCACCATGATCCAACATACATAAATACATTTCATCATCATGAATAAATAGTGCAAAGCAAGAAATTAAACTAACTTACTTACTTTGCCAATTCGCATCATCATGTTGGGATGTGTGCCTATCATTTCTGTATTCCAAAAACCAGAAGAGGAGAGCAACAACAAAGCTGAAGGCAAGTGAAGAAGCTACCACATATTTCGTAACTCTTCCCACAGAAATTCCCCTGCTTTTTGTTACTCTCGGTTGTGTTAACCGGACCAACATGGATATGGAAGTGTCGAGGTATGGCATTGTGAAATCAACCGAGAGACTTCTATTGTATCGTATTGATATCTCCCCTGCTGCACCGTCATATATCTGTTAACATTATCAAGGAATATCATTATCAAGTCGTCCTAACAGAAATACCGATCAAAACGTGAGAAAGATGTAAGTAATTATACATTTAATTTGCAGTCTCACCGTACCTTAGAGGAGACGTCATTGAGCATTTGATCAAAGGTGCCCTTCATAGTGCCATCGGGGTTCTCATAGGCAACGAAACCAAAATGAATATTAGACGTCTTCATGACTGCAGTGAACACGTCGAGAGCAAATCCACTGTATATGTAGTCGTTGGTCAGGGGATCCTTTGTAACATTTACAAATTCAGTGAATTTCCTGACTGGAACCACAATCTGTAGTTTGGTGATGTTTTGACCCGTTGATAGGATGGGTATATATATTAAAAGGAAGGCCATGGCACAGTATAAGAATCTCACCTTCATCTTGTTTACAGAGTATGTAGTATCTACTTACCTCACAAGTCACAAGTCACAACTCCTCCAAAATTAATGTCAAAATTTATGCACCCAGCTTAATGCCTAACAAGACTAGTATTCATTAGACGTTATATATGATTAGAGCTGGCAATCGGGCGGGTCGGGTCGGTTTCGGGTCGGGTCGAGGTGGGTCGGGTCATATCGGGTTCGGGTCTTGGCGGGTTGAAATGAACTTTCGGGTCGGGTCGGTTTTGACTCGGGTCGCTTTCGGTTCGGGTCATGTCGGGTAAATTTTGTGTCGGGTCGGGTCGGTTTTGGGTCGGGTCATAATCGGGTTTAGTTACTGATGGTTATTAATCCGCGTCATTTCAAGTTTTGGTTAATATTTTTTCGTTTATTGGCATAATTAGGGGACTTTATTTAGTTAGTAAGTTAAAACCATCAATATGCATACTAAATTGTTCTAATTTGGATCATTATTAAGCTTAATTATTATCGGGTCATCAAACGGGTCGGGTCATTGTCGGATAACGGGTCACTACGGGTCGGGTCGGGTCATTGTCGGGTTGGACATTATCGGGTTGTATCGGGTCATGGGTCGTTATCGGGTCGGGTCGAGTCGGGTTCGGGTGATCACAATTTCGGGTCCAATCGGGTCGGGTTTTCGGGTGAGTCGGGTCGGGTCTCTCGGGTCGGGTCAAGGTTGCCAGCTCTATATATGATTAATATGGCAACTTGATTTATTAACAAAACACTTGACCGCGCGCGCAGTACTCCATAGATCATAGTTGATTGAGTAGTACAACGTACAACATAGCAAGGACCAGGGTCGTCCTAAAATGGAATGGCATACACGTTATCTATTCTTGTAGGAAATAGTCTTTATTAATTAACCCACTCCTAGGAACTTAGGAAGGGTATTATACAAGCTACTAAGCTAGGGAGGCCAGGGCACAGGTGAACGAACATTCTCAGGAAGACGTGCCATAAACCATAATAATAACTCTGCAACTATACGAAATCGATTTATTTACTAATTATCACACTTTGATTTGCAGAACATCTCCTCCTAATTAAATTGTCAACTCTCTCCCAATATATATTTATGCCGCTGCATCCATCAGACATCGTCATTGATTTATTATGGCCAAACTACCAAATTGGTAAAAAAAGTTGGGAGCAAATGACAGATTGGTAAATAAAAATAATCCGGCGACAAATTGGTAAAAAAAAATAAGGTTGGAGACCAAATAGACCAAAAACACTCACTTTTGGCCGGAAAATCTTCTATCCTATATATTTTCATCAATACCATGATTTAATTACCTTTTCCAACTTATTAATAAATATTTAAAATATAAAAAAGCAAAAACATTTGTTTTTCAAAATAATGCACAAAAAAAAAGTTTAAACTAAATGGTTTTCAGAAAAAAAAAAAAAAACACCTTACAACAAAAGAGGTGCACGTAGGTGCATTTTCGAATTCGCACAAATCTATAGTGTGATGAATAATGTCGAAAATTCTATATCATATTCAAATTGAACTTTCATCCCGCGTGTCGGTTCTAAATTTTAAATTAAACATATTGTCTAGTGTTTTAAACTTGGATTATTTTTGGTTTTGGTAGATGAGTACTACTCACTGTACAACTACATAAAATTGTCACACGAGATGTCAGTTGCAATTGTAACCTATAATCGAGCCAACTGTAGCCTCTTTTGTTGAAAGTTTTCTTTCATAAGAATCATAACCCTTTGTCGGTGTTTCTTTTTTTTTTTTGCATTATTAAGAAAAAATGACTTCCATGTTCTAAGAGCTATTGTAAAGCATTTCATTCTATATTGTTAAGTCTTTAATTCTCTTCAATTGTGTAAATTGTTTCATCCATGTTTTTTATTTTTGCTAATAAATAAGTTTTATTTCTAATAATATAAATGTAAAAAAAGAGAAGTAAATAATTATATTAAAGGAAGTATGTCAGGTAAAGTAAAAGCGCTGGCCAAATTTGAGTGTTTTTGGTCTATTTGGTGTCCAGCCTCATTTTTTTTTACCAATTTGTCGCCGGAGTATTTTTATTTACCAATCTGTCATTTGCTCCCAACTTTTTTTACCAATTTGGTAGTTTGGCCGATTTATTATCAACATAATATTAACACTTCAACTCCATCCGCGCGGTCTAGATATATCATAGTTGATCGACTACTAGATACTCTGAGTTTTTTTTTTATTCTTGCTGGAAATAGTCCTTAACCTTTCACTTTAACTAATTTCTTATATCTTGAAAAACTCAATAAGTACGGCCAATTATATATAGTTAGGAAAAGACGTCAAGATAATGAGACAGTGTAATACGTAGACATTGTAGGTTTGTTTAGGGTGGAATGTTCCGACAGCGTATTGCCTTATTTCCTTAATATTTTGAATGCAACGCTATTTAAACTTTTTAAGCAAATTTTGTCGTCCAACGTAATCGTTATTACCACCATGCTCAGTGCATACGTTAAAAATTAAATTCGAAAATCCACGTCTATCAATAATTCAGTACTCCAGTAAGATAAAAATTCGAGAACCGGATATATACATAAACACACACAGAGATATAAATTCAGTAAAAGACACCCACAATTGACAAACTTGAAGGTACAGAGACTACTCCTGGAATCAGGAGGATCCTTAAACTATCGGAATCAAGAAGAGCAGAACCAGAAGATAACTGTGCATTTTTTGCAAGATTCCCTGTACCTGTTGATAGACCGGTGTAATAAATAGCCAAACCATGAGTAGAGTATGAATAATTCAGTGATCGGGGAATGTTATAGAAAGATTGTTCCCCAAAATCGGTCCCACTAGCGGCAAGGAGATAGATAGCATGGGAAGGCAACAACTTTGTTTGTTCTTCCAGAGTAGGTTACCAGGATAATAGTCATCAGCAGGAAAACGGCTACAGCTCCGGCAATTAGAATCCATAAACTGTCGGGATCAAGAAAGGCAGAACCAGAAGCAGCATTATTCGGATCATCTTGACAACCTTCTAAGCTACCAATCGTCCTATCTTGAATTTTAGCCAATCGGCCTCCATCAATTAATTTCAATATTCCATTGGAGACATCATGTAATCGAGGGTAATCTTGGTAGAAGGCCTACATGATGCATCATGACGAATAAACAAGCATTTTGAGCACATATTATGTAACTTTACGATAAAACAAAACCAAACCAAAAAAAATTGGGGGAGAATGAAAGAGATAGGACTTACAAACCCAAATCCCGCAGCATGGAGATTGACTGTTGGCACGATAGTAAAAACATCACAGTATTTAGCTACCAATATCTTAAGGTTTGGGGTATCGGCTACTATAGCATCTACACCGCCCTGTGCAGTTCCTTTAGTTAGCATATCAACCATTTCTTGGGAAGAATTGAGGCTTATCAACTTGGACTCCGGAATTCCTGCTTTGAGTTTGAGCCTGTCACGGATAAACGATTCGTGTCGATACCCCACATTGACCTTTCTATCTCTCAACTGGTCAAGGTTCTTAAAACTCGCGCTTGGACGTTTTCCTGCAAGCGACGATGTTTGGCTTGCTGTGTAACAAGCTATTAACACAAGCAACACCATAAAAAATAGTATCATCACCAACCTCGTCTGCGTCAAGGATTCCAAAATTCCTCCTGCACCATGACTCTACATAATCATTATGAATGTACACAGTGATAAAAGATGATGGCTCAGATTACAAAGAAAGAAACTTACTCCGCAAATACTCAATCTCTTCTCTAGATGTGTGCCTATCATTTCTGTATTCCATAAACCAGAAGAAGAGAGCAACAATGAAGCTGAAGGCAAGTGAAGAAGCTACCACATATTTCGTAACTCTTCCCACAGGAATTCCCCTACTGTTTCCTTCTCCCGGTTGTGTTAACCGAACCAACATTGATATGGAAGTGTCGAGATAAGGCATTGTAAAATCAACTGACTGAGTTCTCGAGTATAGTATTGATATCTCCCCGGCTGCACCGGCATAATTCTGTTAATAAAAAGCCAACCATTGTGAAGGCGGCAAAGAATTGAAAGGGAAAGATTAAACCTGTTTGTGGCTCTAATCATTTGCAGTCTCACAACCACACAGACACAGCAGATAGACACAAATACAGGATGATACAGATGTATAAGTATCATATAATAAGCAGGATGATGCCAGAGGTTATAGGATAATAAAAATGCCGAGGCAGAGGTACCGTACCTCTAACTTGACCTTGTTGAGCATTTCACCAAAGGTGCCATTCATAGTGCCGTTGTCGGGATTACCATAGGCAACGAACTTGAAAGGAATAGGGGGCTCAACGAACTCACGCATCACTACAGTGAACACCTCGAGAGCAAATCCACTGAATACGGTGTCGTTAGTGAGGGGATCCTTTGTAACGCTTACAAATTCAGTGAAATTCCTGACAGGAACCAGAATCTGTAGTTCTGTATTGCTTTGGTTTTGACCCGTTGCTAGGATGGGTATATATATTAAAAAGAAGGCCATGGCACAGTATAAGTATCTCCAGGGAGAGATGCAAAAACAATGAGCATCCTTCATCTGGTTTACCTCCCAAATTAATGTCATCTCTCTCTCTCTCTGTCTTTGTCTCTCAATTTAAGCTTAATGCCTAACAAGACTAGTATTCATTAGACATCGTCCATATATGATTAAAATGGCAACTTGATTTATTTAATAAAACACTTCAGCGCCCCATCTACAGATCATAGTTGATTGGGTACCACGTACAAGATAGCAATGACCGCGGTCGTCCATAGTACAGTATTTGTTTCAAGTCCTACAAAGCCTAAAATGGAATGGAGTACACGTTACCAGTTCGGCAATTCTTGTACTCTAGGAATAGTCTTTAACCCATCACCTTACACACTTGAAATTAATCAGCAATTATTTTAGCTCTACAACCAAGCGCGCGAGCATATTTTGGACCGTGCAATCTCTCTCACAGCATTGTATACAAATTTGAAATAAGTAGGTATTTTTTAGGTCTACAGTCTACAAGCTAAGTATTTTACTCCCTCCAATTTACATCTGAATTCGGCACATTTTAAGGTATAAAATTAAATATAACAAAGTCAACCAAAAATAGGTAATTCATTAATCAGTATAATTTGTTGACTTAGTCATAAGAAGATTTTTAATTTAGAAAAGCGAAGAAGATTATTGGTTCGGCAGTAGTGACAGCACTTGAAAGGTGGGTCCCCTGTCCTGGGAAAGGCGGGAACAAACACAAGACAGCACACTCAATCAGTCCCAACTTAGATGTACTACTCAGCTAATTACTAATTAGGGTTCTTCAGCTTCATCTTCAGCTTCATCTTGCTTTTCTTCTTCAACCAAACCCAAATACGAAAAGATAAAGTTTGGAATAATTCCCAATTGTTGCGCACCAAACACATCTGTTCTTCCTGGGAATTAAAAGGCGAGAGGATAACACTGGAATTTATTCTTCTTTTGCCTTTTGCCTCAACATTTTGGGATTCATATCAGGTTTGTGTTACTTTATAATAATGAGGAATAACAATTTAGCATTCAAGATTGTTTTTTTAATTATAATAATTGTTCAATTTCAAACACTCGCCTCTGATGCCATTCCCATCAAACACACTCTAATGGACTCCGATTCAACTCCTGATTTAATCAGAATCGGACCCAAAAGGGTTTCCCTCAGCATCTTCTTAGGCCTTCTCTCTGGCTTCGCTGCTGCTCTCTTTGTTGCTTCTCTCATACGCTGCTTCATCCATTACATCAACACCACTCCTCTCCTCAATGGCCCTGTCATCTTTTCCCCCAAAATCGGCTCTGCCACTCTTCAACTCGCCCTTGCTAACCACAATCACCTTCTCGGGTCCAGCCCCAACGGCACCTACTATCGTGCCGCTCTTGATAATGGCCTCACTGTCGCCCTCAAGACGCTCGAGCCCTTTGAAACCCATAACAAGGCCTTGAACAGGATTCTACAACACCACCTTCAACTCCTCGCCACCTTAAGCCACAGGCATCTCATGAGTTTGAGGGCCTATGTCCGCGACTCGGCTACCTTCACTTTGGTTTACGATTATATGCCCACAGGAAGCCTTGAAGATGCTATGAACAGGGTTCGCGAGAATCACCTACAAATGGGTTGGGATATTAGGCTCCGCGTTGCTGTTGGTGTTATTAAGGCCCTCAAGTTTCTTCATTTTGAATGCAACCCATGTGTTTTGCATTACAATCTCAAACCCAGTAATGTTATGTTGGATGCCGAGTTTGAGCCCAAGCTTGCCGACTTTGGCCTAGCTAAGCTCATACCCAAGTTGCACAGGTCACCAAATGGCTACAGAGCTCCTGACTGCTCTCAGAATGCCAGGTAAAACCATGTCTCATTTATACAGTTTTCACTCTTAACCAAACTTTTGCTTTTATTTGGTAGGCTTTTGATTTGTTCCACATGTATCCTGAGTGAGTGTGTCATCTTCTTTTTGCTGCTATAGATATACAGATAAGAGCGATGTGTTCAGCTTTGGAGTCATATTGGCTGTGTTGCTCACGGGTCGAGACCCCTTGGATCCGTTCTTTGGGGAAGCAGCAAATGGAGGGAGTTTAGGTAGATGGCTGCGGCATATGCAGCAAGCTGGGGAAGCGAGGCAGGCCTTGGACAAAAGCATACTGGGGCAAGATGATGAGGAAGATGAGATGCTAATGGCTGTTAGAATTGCAGTGGTCTGTATGTCTGAACTTCCTGAAGACCGTCCTTCTAGTGATGAGCTTGTCCCAATGCTTTCCCGTCTTCACAGTTTCTGAAAGGTCATCTAACTGGTCTGTGGAAGTATATTTGTTGTGCAGGCAGCTGGCATCGTATTTAGGTGTTTTGATCATTTTGGTGGTCTGGCCATGGGATGGAATGGGACCAATTTAGATGGTTCATCACTGGATATCATTTAGGAAATGAGGAGATTAGCTTATATTGGTGAGTGCTTTTGCGGTGGAGTCCTAATGTCCTATGACCTTATATTGGTGATTGTTGTTTTGTTCCTAAATGAGATTGGAGACCTTTGCAACTTCTAAAGAAATGTAACTGAATGTGTCAGTCATCCTTAGCCGACTGACTGTAAGCAGATGTGTAAGTTACTAGGTTGTTCAAAAATGAAGGTTTTAATATAATAATATCGTCTTTCATTTCTTCCAAAGTATTCGTCTGCATTGCTCAGTAAACTTGTGCCATCATAGTAAGAAAAGCTCACAGAACGCAGATACACAAAGCTCGTTGGTCTAGAATTTATACAAACTGTCAGAGAAATTTGTAAAGTACAGATAGATAGATGTGGGTAAGTATCCAAAATCCTATACTTACCTAGGAAGTCGAATGAGAAAGGTGCTGCTGCTCATCTTGAGCAAATCCCTCCAAAACCAGGTACTGAAGAGCTACTGAGTATCTAGCATTCTTGTTTCCTTTTCCATTGACAGTGTTCCTTAAAAGAAAATGGCCAGGCCCATCACCTTGCAGTGGAGATGCGACAATTGTCAGCTAATAAGATTTGGATTCAACAATTGCACACCAGAACATCAAAATTGTAACTTGAAAGACTAATCAAGAATAGCACACGCCCCTCTAACATTATCATACAAAGTAGACAATAGTATGTGAGTAAGAAAGAAACCTTGGATAGTGAAGATAGACGAAAGCCATCTGTTGTAAAGGAAGAGCCTGGGAGAGTCGCCATGGTGCGTATCAGAAAGCAAGAGCTGGCAAGGTGCTGTCTTACTGACAATTAAAGAGCAAGAGATGAGCATAGTCCCTGCAAGGAATAAAGGCGAGGCGGGTGGAAAGCAGTACATACTTAGCATGGAGGATGGCACTGTGGGAAAGGGCTAAAACACGAACCATGGCCAAGTCCCTGCCACGAGGATTACTGTACCGCTGTTGACACTTGCTGGAATCACACACAAACAATTTACATTAAATTAAAATCAAGGAAAAATGATATATAGGGATATGACATTGAAGCAAAGGGGGGAAACCCAAACCTGTCGAGGAAGAAATCGCCAAAATCATCAAGAATGACAGCAATAGGAGCAGGTTTCAGGAGATGAAATGCCGCAAAATACTTGATCAGGGCTTCATCATCACTCTTCTCCACGTACCTTTTTTTTTTTTAATTATTATTTGATTAGAGATGCCTCTAACAACTCTTTAATTAATCGAATGATTCGCTAATTACTTACTTGATTTGAATGCGGTCGAAGATATCAGAACAAGTGGGGTCAATTCCCTGAGACATACACATTTGGGGGAAAAAATGTTACTCCATATATTATAAAAATGATGATGATGTTATGAAGAAAGAAAGAAAGAGGGAAGCAGACCTGGGAAAGAAAGGGAGGGTTGGCCTGGAAACGGCGGCGGTCGCAGAGGAAGACGACGTAAGCATGGGGGTTGGAGGAGACCTTGTTCAAAGCGTACTGAAATAGCAGCGACGTCTTCCCGCTGCCAAATTCCACAATATTTATTACGGAGTACTTGAATTTTAATTATATGTTTGTATATGGTATAGTATGACTTACCTTGATGGCGGCCCTGACAGCAGCGTTATCCCGTCGGATTCACCGCCACCACCACTACCACCGCCATTGAAAAACCTCTCCACCATTTTTACTCTTGAAGTAGATGAACAAATAAAAAAAAACAGGTGCGATACTAATACGTATTACTAGAAATTTCTACGGATGTTGTTCTGAATTTATAGGGAGGTTGGTTTTTAGATTGGATTGGAGCGATTCATTTCGTACAAAACTGAAAAGACACTTTTCTTTTATTTGAATTTGAATGTTCAATCCATCAAAAATCCATACATCTCGGTGTGACTGATCACTGCACTGCGACTCTAGAACCCGCATAATGCTATTATTCGGCTTCTTAGTTCTCCTGATGATACATAACACTTTTAAGTTCTGGCCACCAGAACAAGAACGAGCCACCGACAATAGATAGGCTAACAAAACTGGTACTCTTGCACCACACCAAATCTTAGTTTTTCCAACTACTAAGTTCTAATACATAAATCCTACAGCTTTCACAACATAAAGAATCTCAATTCTCGACAACATTACATTGTAATTGTTCCTCATTTCAGGATCAATACGGTCTTCATTCCTCAATAACTCTGCTTCAATACTCGAGGCCCCCCCTATAACCAGAATCAATTCTCTAACACAACTGCTGCTCCGTTCCCACCACGTACACCAAATTCAGGAACATCCCCACTTTCAAAGAAGGCATAATGTAGCGCCTTCACACATTTCTCAGCTTCATCGTCATTTACTATCAAAGATATATTTACCTGAATGCACAAAGGGGGCACAACAACTTAGTTCCAACATCACACAATATCTAACACTCAACTTTTCAAGGATTTTATTGTTTCCTCACGCAGTTTACCTTTGAAGCCCCTTGAGAGATCATTTGAACGTTGACATTGTTTGTTCGAAGTACATAAAAGGCCTGCAAAGAACAAAATAAACAAACATCAAGGCCCTATTCAAGTAATGAGACTTTAGATGGACATGTGCATATGCGACTAATGAAAGTGGCTCGTATCTGCAAATAGTACACGACCTTTTCAAGGATTAAAGATGAATACTGGACGTTCCCAATGAGGGAAATAATTGATCTGTTCTGCAGTAAGTTGACAACTGCAATCTTTTCCAGCTCTTCTACGACACGATCAAGTTCCTGGCACAGAATGGTGGTACAGTTAGCCCCCCTATCTCAATTCAAGCCATAACTCATATACAGTTTACCAAACTTGGCGAGAGAAACAAATGAATAACAAAGTAATCAAGCTTTTCTCCCATGGTATCGCACGGCATAAATGCATATTTAATAATTGCAAGCTTCATACTCTTGCCTGCTGAATCAATTCTCTACTCCACAGCTTGGATGGATCCAATGTCAGTGAGATACTGACTTCACTTGTAGCAACAACATCAACAGAGATCCCCAAATCCTCAAAAGTTGAAAAAACCTGCAGGAATTATGGCCAATACATAAACAAAATATATGATTGGAGGCAGGTAATAGTGAAAAAGGAGGATGAGACGAAGCAAAGAGTAAGTTTCCTAACCCTTGCAAGGAACCCAAACTGACCAAGCATTCGGGTACTAACTATATCCAACATGGTTACATTTCGCTTCAGTACTATACTAGTCAGCAAAACCTGTAATGTAAATAAGAAGGAGTTGTTTGTACCCAAAAAAAAAAAAATAATAAGGAGTTGTTAGTGTCAATCATGAAAAAAACCCAGCCCTTTCAGAACCAAACCATTGCATACCTCACTCATATCTCGTGCCTTGTTAATGAGGGTCCCAGGAGCTTTGGGGTTGTAGGAATTTTTCACTCTAACAGGAACATCCCCCTCCCTGGCAGGTCTCATCGATTGAGGATGCAAAACCTGCATTATGTCATACATACTTTAATGAAGCATTTCCAACCGCCACATCCTTTGCACACACACACACACACACACACACACACACACACACACATTAAAAAAAAAAAAAAAAAAGAGAGGCTCCAAAAGCTCTAAAATGGTCAATAGAGCATGCTCCCACACTGGGAGCCGAAAGGGTGTTAATTCAACCAAAAGAAAAATATAGAGGCAACCCTGACCTGCTCTATAGTCTATACTGCAACTAAAAATTCCCAGAGGCTTTGACTAAGCAAGGGTTTGATGCAACAAAACACAAACCTGTGCCCCAAAATAAGCAAGTTCGGCTGCCTCATCAAAAGTCAAGAAGGGTACAGGTTGAGCTCGAGAATATATGGTTGGATCACAGGTCAAAACCCCATCCACGTCTTTCCATACCTGAAAAATAGAGCACATCAAGATTATTGAGACTGTTTATCAAGCTTATGCAAGTAGTACCACAGAATGGGTGTAACAAATATAAATGAAAGTAAGTAAATCAACCTGTATCTCGCGTAGTCCCAATGCTTTTCCGATAGTTGTAGCGGTTAAATCGCTGCCACCCCTACCCAGTGTTGTGATAGCACCAGACTTGCAAGCCTACAGTTTAAGAAAGGTTCATATAGCAAATAGAATATATGAAATCAAAGGTAAAGAGAGCTTAATATATTGAACAAAGAAAAGATTGGGCGAAGAAAAACCTTGCCGAGGAAGCCAGTGACGATGGGGATGGCAGGATCAGCAAGCCAATCATCCCGCAATTTCTTAGATAAAGCAGGGTAGGTTGCTTCTAAAATGTCGGCATTTGTGAAGTCGTCGGTTGTAATAAAGCCAATGGAAAAAGCATCATACTGCAAAGCTTTAATCAGTAACAGAGTAAGTTTCTAACAACTCAAGCATCACTCCATTGGAAGTCAAGTATTGTATCAGCTAAGGGTATTATGAGTTGAGTGTTAACATTAAAAGAGGGGAAGAAGAAGAAACATACTTGGCGGGCTTTAGCGCCACGAGAGTTCAAAAAGGCGGCGAAAATGCGAGTAGACATACACTCCCCAAAGGAAACAAGATAGTCTCGGGTGCGGGGAGTGAGTTCCTTCATCATAGCAATGCCTTTGAGAAGCTGCTCAAGTTCCTCAAGGTGGCCTACCATTTAATTAATTCATTAACTAATTGATACCTACTGGAGATAAACACATTAATTGAATTGATTAACTAAGAAAGAGTGATTAATTACTGGAGATGACGGAGATGGGAATGCCGAGGTCGGAGACAGTCTTGATATGAAGATCCTTTATAATACTCAGCTCCGGAATGTCTGACGCCTTTGATACTCCGCAGCTCACAGCCTTCTCTCCCGCCTTTAACCAATCAATTAAAACAATCAAAATCAAATCACACGAACAAACAAACAAACAAATAGATAGATAGATAGAGTAACAATGGTTACATTGAGGAGGTTGTTGGTGGTCTTCCCCATGGCAGAGAGCACAATGAGTGGGTTTTCGTGAGGGAAACCAAGGATGAGGTCAGCAACTTCTCTCATCCTGTCAGCGGACGCCACAGAAGAACCACCGAACTTCATGACAACAGTGAAATCATCATCAGACTTGTCAACCACCACCAATGAGGACTCTCTCTCCTCAACCCGGACGCAACTCACACTCATCATTCCCGCTTTTCTCAGTACCCGGGATTGACAGCACCACCTCCGCCTCTTGACAGTAATCATGTTATTATTACTACTCGGGAAGCCGGTTATAATTGATTGCTGGTTAGGGATGAATCTGGGGCCCTGCAATTGCATCATAGACGCCGCCGCCGACGACGACATTATGAATGAATTAGAGATTGAACTCTGCGTGTGGTCGACGAATTAGTGAGTGAGTTATATAGACAACCACAGCGGCGCCCTCTATCCTCTCTCTCTGTTCTATTGAAGGTGGTGGTGGGTATAGCGGAGGAGGATTGTTAAGAGACAGAGAGAGAGAGACGCCCACTCAAAAATGTGTGAGAAAACAAAATGACAAAACCCCCCCAACACCACTTTGATTCATTCATTCAGGTAGGGTTTTGTTTTCTATCCCTTATTTTTCACCTTCCTTTTCAACCCCATTTTTCTTTTCTTTTCTTTTTATCTAAAAGTTAGTTAATGTTCGACAACATTCAATACTCTACATAATTTGGACGAAAACAAACATTACAATCCAGGACTTTTTTCGCCACAAACTTGCAATATAAAAACGGCCTCAATTTTTGTATGGTTATTTTTAACAAAGATTGAAATCCGAAAATGGAAATGGATCAAACATTTGTGGAAATCCTTGGAGATAATATTATAGTCCTAGCTAAATGTTAGAGACAAATAGCCTATGTTGGATCCCAAATCGAACAAAAAAAAAGCTACCCTCAATGCGTAATATGTGTGCCAAGGGTTTTTATACTACCCTAATAGAAGATCCCGTCCGCATATCCAACAAGACCACTCCATGGGTATGAGCTTTTTGAATTTCTCCCAGCGCCTTTCAACTAGTTACACGGATGAGTGAACTATCAGCTCTCACGCGTTCTTGAATGAAGTCTATCCGAACCGAATTCCCTAAATCAGCAGCAAGAGAGCTGCCCTCATCCATACACTTGTTCTCTCGTAAAGCCAAAGACGCCTCAAATTGGTGGTTTTCCACTAGAAATTTTTTCTTAGATGGTTTGCCATGTGTCATTTTATTAGGTGGTTCTCCACAAAAATTTTTAAAAAACAAATGACTAAGTTTTTGTGGTAGCTAATAAAGTTTTTATATTATGTGAATTGGTAGAATATTAGAGTTTCGATCTTGTGAAGAAAAAAAACTCGAGTTAAACTTTACACACGCTAACCTTAACGGGCAGAGTGTGGTGGAGCCAGGAGGGTGTGCATAAAGCACTCCACATGTAGTGTATCGGGTTCATTTAGATTCCATTGGATTGTAGAGTGTCAAGTGTCCATGTGGCTGCGCAAAAGTGAAGGTAGTGGCGAAATCAGTTGGCGGGAAATGAAAAGAAAACGTAATCAGTCCGTCATTATCTGTCTCTCCAATCAGACCTCCGCTTCAAAGTTGTGGATAAAACAAATGCTGATATCTAATTTATTTATCCACAAAATAATAATAAAATCATCAGATTAATCGGGTCACACTCTCTCCTCCGGTTGATATTGAGTGTCGGTTGTCCAATAAAACAGTAACTGCCAGGCTTCGGAGTCTCCGACGTCGTATTCAAACTCCACTCCACTCTCCAGATCTGACGGACCGCCACAACAGTATTTCCCAATTACTTACTTACAATGTAAGCTTCTTACTTATAATTACTGGTATTCGCTTCTGTTTTTTTCATTCCTTTCTCTTTTACTATTACTTTGACTTTGAGTTGGGGGTTCTATGAATCTGAGTAAGTATTATAATCCATTACTTGCATGAATACTCGTATATGATTGTATTGAGTTCAATTCTAGTAAAAGTTGTATGAAACCAACTTGCATTATCAGCACAAGTTGTTTAATTTGATTTGCTCTTTTCTTTTAATTTATTTATTCATTACCGTGTGAGTGGGATTGGGAGTATTCATATTCTGAATTGATTCATACCTGCAAACAAACAGAGTCATTAAACAAATGGAGGAAAGAAACGGAGATAGTTACGGCAAACCACCTTGGAGCTTCAAAGGCAGGCAAGCATCATTCTAATTAGTCATTACTTATTAATTAATTAATTAATGTGCGTGGATTCTTAATTAATCAATTAGTCATCCATCAGGGCTGTTTATCAACTTCATCTGGTTAAGTCACAAGTTGCTCGAGCTTTGATTCCCAAAGAATTCCGTCTTGTTGAAGCCTTTGGGTATGTAATATGCATCGTCTTCTTTTAATAACTCTTGTTCTCGGCTTCATTCTTATGTATCGTCTTCATTAATTAACTTGCATTATCATCACAACAGATACACCCTTGGTGGTTTCTTTCTTGCTAACTATGATCATAGCCCTGCTGGGGTCTTTGACGAGGTCTCCTTTTCATTTCTATATTTTCTTTTTTCTTTTTTCCACTACTACTCATACTACTTATCAAACTCTGTATGTAATTCCTTCGTCTCAGCTGGTGGTGATCGCAGGAATTGTTTGGAATCCCCCAACATCTTGCGCGTATGTTTCTTTTCTTCATAACTCTAAATAGGAGCCAATTTGTTTATAATTAATCAAGGCAGCTAAGCATACTCCATAGTGGGTGGGTAAGGGGAAAACTTTTAACACATATTAAAGATAACATGAGACAACACTCTACTTTTATTTTACTTACTTTAAATGCGTGCTATTATGTCTGTATATACTGAGCCTTCGGCTGTTCATTGGCGAGTCAGCTGAACTACTAAACCAAAACGTCGTCCCATTGCCCGACCAATGATCTTTCAACTCATGCTGCTGGAGCAACTGATACTTGTATTAACAGAATATGTCTATTAGTGTTAAGACTGATTGCTCTCCCAACCATCTTTGTGTATGTCTGCTTAACAGATGGGCATCCAAGGTTCTTGTAAACAGCACTGAGGCATGTCTTCATGGACGAACGGTATCACTAATCAGTTACCCATCTTTGGTTCACTCTCTGTAACAGATGATTAGGTTTCGCTCCAGACTTATTTATGTTCCTTCCTGCAGGATGTGGGGCTTCCAAGCCATGTTGCCAGCTTCACTAAGGTGAATGTTGTCTTAATAGGTTAGCAGAGATTGTGCTTTAAGAATAAGAACATTTGTGGCATCCCTTTAACTGCTGTTTTTTCATATAGCAGAGATTCACAGATAATATGGGGCAACAGAAGAGCAGACTTAACCGATTTTTGAGCAAGGTCGGCTTATGTTCTACAAAAGCTAGTTCCATGTTTGATCAGGAGACACGCGTTCGTCAACTTAATGGTTCTGCCCTTACAGAAGAGATCTTTAGTATCAACCTCCTAACTTCTTGTGAGTTGATCTCATCAACACTATTCCAGTATCTACTAGCAAAATACCAAACTCACCAACTTGTGCTAAGTCTTATGAGCCAAGCATTCCCCTTTATAAACATTGAGAGAAAGCTCTTGGGACAGGCTACTTGATCTTGTAAAGCACCGAAGAAATCTTGTATAAACGTAATCTTAAACTGAACAAATTTTCATTATTCTTTTCTCTTCCTTCCACCAGTTTCTTTTGCTGTCATACTTGATGTGGATCTACTCTGACTTTTGTTGTCATTTTTTCTAGTGCCAAAGGAGAATTCTGAAGTCTGGTTGGGCCCGCACATCAAAATGTCACTTCCAAGCTTCAGGTACTCTTTGCCTAGGATGTGTGTTAAGAGAAACACCCCCCATCCCCTTCTAAATATCTCCAACTAAAGGTTCCATCTACTCAAATCGCAGCGGACGCACACCCTATCATGCCAGCCTTCTCAAGTATTCTTGTCACATGGACTGCAGGTCTGCATCTTTTTTCAGATATATGTTCTATTCATGGCTCACTGATTTCTGTACTTGTTCATTAATCATTACACTAAGAGGCATCTGTCAGTAAGCGTCTGATGATGTCCTGTTCGGAAGAGGAAGAACAACCAAAGTGTGGTGATGGTCTCATGACAAACCAGTTTCTCAAAGTCTTTACCTCACTCATTTTTTGCTACTTTCACTCGAGAATATAGTTGATTCAAACATTACTTGGGACTGCCCTTTTGCATTTTTTCTAACAGATAATACCATGCTTCCTTTATAGGGTTCGTGTAGTGCATCCTCTCCAAATATCGAGACCATCCCCTACCCCTGATCTCAGGAAGATGCAACGGGCTGTGGAGGATCAGAGTTCAAGTTCTGTACATCAAGTTGTGGAAGAAACCAATGCAGAGACGAGTACTTTAAGCCTTACAGTTATGCTATCGAAGCCTATATTGGCTTTGGAATTTAATTGTCTCAGCATGAAAGTCGAAGCTCCTCTCGTCATTTCGGAGTGACAGTGGAAACTTCTTTTTACTCAAGGTACGGCAACCCAACAATCTGAAGTCAGCCTTGTTTCTGTAGCAGTGATGCTCCTTTCGGCCCATCTGATTTTGCATGCGTGCTGTAAGCCTGTAAGATGTACCTATAGATCGTTTGATCTACGATCGTCCTCTACCTGTTCAAGGAAGCAGAACGATCTAAGCAGCACTGAACATCTCAGGCTTGTCCTCTACAAATGTCTTTGTTCACTTCTGCCCAACCCCTAACCTATAACATGGGAGAGCACGGCCATTTTTCATGTCCAAACTACTGGAACTGTTTTCATGGTAATCTGTTCTAGTTTCAATATGCCTTGGGAAACAATTGTTGATACTAGCCCGATGGGCATAATGTTACATTCTAGGAAGTTGTATTTTGATTCTGAACTCCAAGCATCTTGTGAGACAATAATTCAAATAGTCCACGGAATTCTTTCTACTAATGTTCTACGCAATGTGTATGCGCAGCATTTCCAGTTAACATAGGGCCTGTACTGCTCATTTCTTATCAGCAGGCCTCCGGCAGTCTTGTTTATATGAACACAAGGTCCTATAGCTCATTTCTGTGTCCAACGTGATCAAGTTACATATGACGTGTAGGAGCTGTAAAGGAAACTATGTGTTACACATACGACACTTATGTACATCTGATGGTAAATCATAAGAACTCTGTAGCAGCAGCAGCCAAGTTGTGGTCTCAACTAGCAGCATAACATTTGCTCAAACGTACACACTGGAATCAGGTATCATTTTCTCTGCGAGATGCTTCCCATAGACGACGTTCGATCCCTAGTTTTCTCAACTCTGTTAAACCTTGGTCAACTGCGCAAAGGGTATCCAATCAAATCAAACAAATAATAAACCCACGATCATTTTGAAACAGTCAGCCGAGATTTGTAGACAGTCATGGAGGCTTTTCAAGCAAACAGCAGAGCAAAATCTTGGTCAACACTAACATCATGGAGCTTACAATATTTGATCAGGCTTGGGTAGGGGCATATGGGAGGCATTGACAAAAACTACCAAACAAAAGAGAAGAGAATGGATTACCATCCACGGAATCATGCGAAGTTGGTGAATGTTTGCTTCGACCAATCCAGAATTGGAGCCTTTCATTTGCGGTATCTTTCTCTATACCAATGGTTAGAGCACGTCTCCAAAAATATGTAAGCCATGCCTGTACACCCAACATAGCAGATTTATAAATGGGCATCCAAATAGACTCAGGAGGCTTGGGGATTAGAGATACAATTCCCCCGTATGGGTAATCATGAAGAAGCACTTTACATCCAAAACTCTCCATCTTTGGAAGATTTTGGTTTATGAGAATGGAGGAGATGGTTCCTTTCAGTTTTCTCCCTCCTCTTTCCTCATCTCTTCTGCATTGCTACCCTGGTTTCAAACATCGGCCACGACACAAGACATGGCTAATATATCAAGGTTTTGAGTTTACCACAACCGTTATTTTAGGTTTCAGAGGCAATTTCCCCAATTGCCAATACCACAACTGCGACCTCAAAACAGAGATTAAATACCACTATTACTATCAAAACAAAAGACTTTGGATCCGTCACCTTCTCTATATGCCCCCTATCCAAACAAATGGTAACTTAGTCCTACCTTCTACACCTGTCCTAAAGAAACATACAAAGGAAAGAAGGAAAGAAATAAGCATGGAGTGAAGCGAAGTGAAAATCAAAACTAAGGACGCAAGCGAACATACCTCCTTGAAAAGAACATCTTCCGATTCCTCTGGAGTTAGCTCTGCCAAAAACAGAAAAGTAACATTAACTTACTACAGACATCTCTCAAAAGAATATTAGTTATTAAAATTAGAATAAACTGAAATCATTCGATATGAAATTTCCAGAACTACAGAGAAGAGATGCTCACTTAATGCAAAAAAAAAAAAAAAAAAAAAAAAATCAGGACTTGCAGAAACACAATGTTTCGGCTAAGGAATAAAGAATAGCATCAAAATGAGCTCGACTACTCAGAAACATCATGTCCATTCCAACACCATAAGTTAGCACAATTTTTTGTATGAAAATGAAGGCATATTGATGAAAATGAGTAATACAAACACTTTCAAACCTAATAATTAATAAGCAATGCACAAAGCCACATATCCAAAGTTGAGCAGAACTAATGGTTATTCAAAATTCTATAGCCAAGCTTCTGGTAAAATGAGACAGATCTTATCATGCATTCATACTTCGCAGATGTCTTCAGATATCAAAACCAAACCCACGGTCAGGTCATTAGCAGTTGAATCTCTCTGCAACGCAGTGAGATTAAAAATTTAATTCAAAGCGTAAGGAAAAGCATATTACCAAAGGCTTCCATATACTTCGCATCAGCTGGAGATTTGAAATCTGCAGACATATAAAATACATCCATGAGTATCTTCGTTTAAGGGTCTTTTGGAGCACCAATCATAAGTTATAAGCTCTAATATTTTGCAACAACACATAATATCACCCCTAGGACGTACTACAAGAGTTTGAGTCATTTTAAATTATAAGGCAATTTTGACCAAAAAACGTGGATTATAGCCTTCGATTTTGCTCAATTTTGGCCATATCGGCCACTTTTTCCAAAGTCTCATAAAAGCCTTAAGATAATACCTAATACATAATTGGACTACCCTTGATGAAGTTAGGGCGATGCGTTTTCCATATAAGGGTGTTTATCGCCGATCTTTCATTAGACAAATTGTGATGTTTTTGCTGATTTGGAGCACCTATCATATGTTTTAAGCTCTCATATTTTGCCACAACACATAATATCACCCCTAGGATGTACTACAGGAGTTTGATTCATTTTAAATTATAAGCCCATTTTGACCAAAAAACGTAGATTATAGCCTTCGATTTTGCTCAATTTTGGCCATATCGGTCACTTTTTCCAAAGTGCCAAAAAAGACTAAAGATATAACCTAATACATATTTGGACTACCCTTGATGAATTTAAGGCGATGCGTTTTCCATATGACGGTGTTTATCGCCGATCATTCATTAAACAAATTGTGAAGTTTTCGCTTATTTGGAGCACCTATCATATGTTTTAAGCTCTAATATTTTGCAACAACACATAATATAAACCCCTAAGACGTACAATCGGAGTTTGAGTCATTTTCGACTATAAGCCAAATTTGACCAAAAAACGTGGATTATAGCCTTCGATTTTGCTCAATTTTAGCCATATCGGCCACTTTTTCCAAAGTATCATAAAAGCCTAAAGATATTACCTAATACATATTTGGACTAACCTTGATTAGCTTAGGGCGATGATATTATCAAATCAGAGTGTTTATATCCGATCTTTCATTAAACAAATTGTGATGTTTTCGCTACTGTGGAGCACCCATCATATGTTTTAAACTCTAATATTTTGCCACAACACATAATCTCATCCCAAGGACGTACTACAGGAGTTTGAGTCATTTTAAACTATAAGCCAATTATGACCAAAAAACGTGGATTATAGCCTTTGATTTTGCTCAATTTTGGCCATATCGGCCACTTTTTCCAAAGTGTCATAAAAGCCTTAAGATATTACCTTATACATATTTGGACTACCCTTGATGAATTTAGGCGACGCGTTTTCCATATGAGGGTGTTTATCGCTGATCTTTCATTATACAAATTGTGATGTTTTCGCTGATTTGGAGCACCTATCATATGTTTAAAGCTCTAATATTTTGCCACAACACATAATATCACCCCTAGAACGTACTACAGGAGTTTGAGTCATTTTAATTTATAAGCCAATTTTGACCAAAAAACGTGGATTATTGCCTTCGATTTTACTCAATTTTGGCCATATTGGCCACTTTTTCCAAAGTGCCAAAAAAGCCTTAAGATATTACCTAATACATATTTGGACTACTCTTCATCAATTTAGGGCGCTGCGTTTTCCATATGAGGGTGTTTATCGCCGATCTTTCATTAAACAAATTGTGATGTTTTCGCTGATTTGGAGCACTTATCATATGTTTTAAGCTCTAATATTTTGCCACAACACATAATATCACCCCTAGGACGTACTATAGGAGTTTGGGTCATTTTAAATCATAAACCAATTTGGACCAAAAACCGTGGATTATAGCCTTCGATTTTGCTCAATTTTGGCCATATCGGCCACTTTTTCCAAAGTGCCAAAAAAGCCTAAAGATATAACCTAATACATATTTGGACAACACTTGACAAATTTAGGGCGATGCGTTTTCCATATGAGGGTGTTTATCGGCGATCTTTCATTAAACAAATTGTGATGTTTTCGCTGATTTGGAGCACCTATCATATGTTTTAAGCTCTAATATTTCGCCACAACACATAATATCACCCGTAGGACGTACGACAAGAGTTTAGGTCAATTTAATTTATAAGCCAATTTTGACCAAAAAACGTGGATTATTGCCTTCAATTTTACTCCATTTTGGCCATATTGGCCACTTTTTCCAAAGTGCAAAAAAAGCCTTAAGATATTACCTAATACATATTTGGACTACTCTTGATCAATTTAGGGCGCTGCGTTTTCCATATGAGGGTGTTTATCGACGATCTTTCATTAAACAAATTGTGATGTTTTCGCTAATTTGGAGCACCCATCATATGTTTTAAGCTCTAATATATTGCCACAACACATAATATCACCCCTAGGACGTACTGTAGGAGTTTGAGTCATTTTAAATTATAAGCCAATTTTGACCAAAAAACGTGGATTATACCCTTAGATTTTGCACAATTTTGGCCATATCGGCCACTTTTTCCAAAGTGCCAAAAAAGTCTAAAGATATAACCTGACACATATTTGGACTACACTTGACGAATTTAGGGCGATGCATTTTCCATATGAGGGTATTTATCGGCGATCTTTCATTAAACAAATTGTGATGTTTTCGCTGATTTGGAGCACCTATCATATGTTTTAAGCTCTAATATTTTGCCACAACACATAATATCACCCCTAGGACGTACTACAATAATTTAAGTCAATTTAAATTATAAGCCAATTTTGACCAAAAAACGTGGATTATATAGCCTTTGATTTTGCTCAATTTTGGCCAAATTGGCCACTTTTTCCAAAGTGTCAAAAAACCCTTAAAACACTACCTAATACATATTAGGACTACTCTTGATCAATTTAGGGCGCTGCGTTTTCCATATGAGAGTGTTTATCGCCGATCTTTCATTAAACAAAATGTGATGTTTTCGCCGATTTGGAGCACCTATCACATGTTTTAAGCTCTAATATTTTGCCAAAACACATAATATCACCCCTAGGATGTACTACAGGAGTTTGATTCATTTTAAATTATAAGCCCATTTTGACCAAAAAACGTAGATTATAGCCTTCGATTTTGCTCAATTTTGGCCATATCGGTCACTTTTTCCAAAGTGCCAAAAAAGACTAAAGATATAACCTAATACATATTTGGACTACCCTTGATGAATTTAAGGCGATGCGCTTTCCATATGACGGTGTTTATCGCCGATCATTCATTAAACAAATTGTGAAGTTTTCGCTTATTTGGAGCACCTATCATATGTTTTATGCTCTAATATTTTGCAACAACACATAATATAAACCCCTAAGACGTACAACCGGAGTTTGAGTCATTTTCGACTATAAGCCAAATTTGACCAAAAAACGTGGATTATAACCTTCAATTTTGCTCAATTTTAGCCATATCGGCCACTTTTTCCAAAGTATCATAAAAGCCTAAAGATATTACCTAATACATATTTGGACTAACCTTGATTAATTAAGGGCGATGATATTATCAAATCAGAGTGTTTATATCCGATCTTTCATTAAACAAATTGTGATGTTTTCGCTACTGTGGAGCACCCATCATATGTTTTAAACTCTAATATTTTGCCACAACACATAATCTCATGCCAAGGACGTACTACAGGAGTTTGAGTCATTTTAAACTATAAGCCAATTATGACCAAAAAACGTGGATTATAGCCTTTGATTTTGCTCAATTTTGGCCATATCGGCCACTTTTTCCAAAGTGTCATAAAAGCCTTAAGATATTACCTTATACATATTTGGACTACCCTTGATGAATTTAGGCGACGCGTTTTCCATATGAGGGTGTTTATCGCTGATCTTTCATTATACAAATTGTGATGTTTTCGCTGATTTGGAGCACCTATTATATGTTTTAAGCTCTAATATTTTGCCACAACACATAATATCACCCGTAGGACGTACTACAAGAGTTTAAGTCAATTTAAATTATAAGCCAATTTTGACCAAAAAACGTGGATTAGTCTTCGATTTTGCTCAATTTTGGCCATATTAGACACTTTTTCCAAAGTGTCAAAAAAGCCTTAAGATATTACCTAATACATATTTGGACTACTCTTGATCAATGTAGGGCGCTGCGTTTTCCATATGAGAGTGTTTATCGCCGATCTTTCATTAAACAAATTGTGATGTTTTCGCTGATTTGGAGCACTTATCATATGTTTTAAGCTCTAATATTTTGCCACAACACTTAATATCACCCCTAGGACGTACTATAGGAGTTTGGGTCATTTTAAATTATAAACCAATTTTGACCAAAAAACGTGGATTATAGCCTTCGATTTTGCTCAATTTTGGCCATATCGGCCCCTTTTTCCAAAGTGCCAAAAAAGCCTACACATATAACCTAATACATATTTGGACTACACTTGACGAATTTAGGGCGATGCGTTTTCTATATGAGGGTGTTTATCAGCGATCTTTCATTAAACAAATTGTAATGTTTTCGCTGATTTGGAGCACCTATCATATGTTTTAAGCTCTAATATTTTGCCACAACACATAATATCACCCCTAGGACGTACTAGAGGAGTTTGAGTCAATTTAAATTATAAGCTAATTTTGACCAAAAAACGTGGATTATAGCCTTCGATTTTGCTCAATTTTGGCCATATCGGCCACTTTTTCCAAAGTGCCAATAAAGCCTTAAGATATTACCTAATACATATTTGGACTACTCTTGATCAATGTAGGGCGCTGCGTTTTCCATATGAGAGTGTTTATCGCCGATCTTTCATTAAACAAATTGTGATGTTTTCGCTGATTTGGAGCACTTATCATATGTTTTAAGCTCTAATATTTTGCCACAACACATAATATCACCCCTAGGACGTACAATAGAACTTTGGGTCATTTTAAATTATAAGCCAATTTTGACCAAAAAACGTGGATTGTAGCCTTCGATTTTGCTCAATTTAGGCCATATCGGCCACTTTTTTTAAAGAGCCAAAAAGCCTAAAGATATAACCTAATACATATTTGGACTACACTTGACGAATTTAGGGCGATGCGTTTTCCGTATGAGGGTGTTTATCGGCGATCTTTCATTATACAAATTGTGATGTTTTCGCTGATTTGGAGCACCTATTATATGTTTTAAGCTCTAATATTTTGCCACAACACACAATATCACCCGTAGGACGTACTACAAGAGTTTAAGTCAATTTAAATTATAAGCCAATTTTGACCAAAAAACGTGGATTATAGCCTTCGATTTTGCTCAATTTTGGCCATATTAGCCACTTTTTCCAAATTGTCAAAAAAGCCTTAAGATATTACCTAATACATATTTGGACTACTCATGATCAATTTAGGGCGCTGCGTTTTCCATATGAGAGTGTTTATCGCCGATCTTTCAATAAACAAATTGTGATGTTTTCGCTGATTTGGAGCACTTATCATATGTTTTAAGCTCTAATATTTTGCCACAACACATAATATCACCCCTAGGACGTACTATAGGAGTTTGGGTCATTTTAAATTATAAGCCAATTTTGACCAAAAAACGTGGATTATAGCCTTCGATTTTGCTCAATTTAGGCCATATCGGCCACTTTTTCCAAAGAGCCAAAAAAGCCTAAAGATATAACCTAATACATATTTGGACTACACTTGACGAATTTAGGGCGATGCGTTTTCCGTATGAGGGTGTTTATCGGCGATTTTTCATTATACAACTTGTGATGTTTTCGCTGATTTGGAGCACCTATTATATGTTTTAAGCTCTAGTATTTTGCCACAACACATAATATCACCCGTAGGACGTACTACAAGATTTTAAGTCAATTTAAATTATAAGCCAATTTTGACCAAAAAACGTGGATTATAGCCTTCGATTTTGCTCAATTTTGGTCATATTGGCCACTTTTTCCAAAGTGTCAAAAAAGCCTTAAGATATTACCTAATACATATTTGGACTACTCTTGATCAATTTAGGGCGCTGCGTTTTCCATATGAGAGTGTTTATCGACGATCTTTCATTAAACAAATTGTGATGTTTTCGCTGATTTGGAGCACTTATCATATGTTTTAAGCTCTAATATTTTGCCACAACACATAATATCACCCCTAGGACGTACAATAGGAGTTTGGGTCATTTTAAATTATAAGCCAATTTTGACCAAAGAACGTGGATTATAGCCTTCGATTTTGCTCAATTTAGGCCATATCGGCCACTTTTTCCAAAGAGCCAAAAAAGCCTAAAGATATAACCTAATACATATTTGGACTACACTTGACGAATTTAGGGCGAAGCGTTTTCCGTATGAGGGTGTTTATAGGCGATCTTTCATTATACAAATTGTGATGTTTTCGCTGATTTGGAGCACCTATTATATGTTTTAAGCTCTAATATTTTGCCACAACACATAATATCACCCGTAGGACGTACTACAAGAGTTTAAGTCAATTTAAATTATAAGCCAATTTTGACCAAAAAACGTGGATTAGCCTTCGATTTTGCTCAATTTTGGCCATATTAGACACTTTTTCCAAAGTTTCAAAAAAGCCTTAAGATATTACCTAATACATATTTGGACTACTCTTGATCAATGTAGGGCGCTGCGTTTTCCATATGAGAGTGTTTATCGCCGATCTTTCATTAAACAAATTGTGATGTTTTCGCTGATTTGGAGCACTTATCATATGTTTTAAGCTCTAATATTTTGCCACAACACTTAATATCACCCCTAGGACGTACTATAGGAGTTTGGGTCATTTTAAATTATAAACCAATTTTGACCAAAAAACGTGGATTATAGCCTTCGATTTTGCTCAATTTTGGCCATATCGGCCACTTTTTCCAAAGTGCCAATAAAGCCTTAAGATATTACCTAATACATATTTGGACTACTCTTGATCAATGTAGGGCGCTGCGTTTTCCATATGAGAGTGTTTATCGCCGATCTTTCATTAAACAAATTGTGATGTTTTCGCTGATTTGGAGCACTTATCATATGTTTTAAGCTCTAATATTTTGCCACAACACATAATATCACCCCTAGGACGTACTATAGGAGTTTGGGTCATTTTAAATTATAAGCCAATTTTGACCAAAAAAACGTGGATTATAGCCTTCGATTTTGCTCAATTTAGGCCATATCGGCCACTTTTTCCAAAGAGCCAAAAAAGCCTAAAGATATAACCTAACACATATTTGGACTACACTTGACGAATTTAGGGCGATGCGTTTTCCGTATGAGGGTGTTTATCGGCGATTTTTCATTATACAACTTGTGATGTTTTCGCTGATTTGGAGCACCTATTATATGTTTTAAGCTCTAGTATTTTGCCACAACACATAATATCATCCGTAGGACGTACTACAAGATTTTAAATCAATTTAAATTATAAGCCAATTTTGACCAAAAAACGTGGATTATAGCCTTCGATTTTGCTCAATTTTGGCCATATCGGCCACTTTTTCCAAAGTGCCAATAAAGCCTTAAGATATTACCTAATACATATTTGGACTACTCTTCATCAATTTAGGGCGCTGCGTTTTCCATATGAGGGTGTTTATCGCCGATCTTTCATTAAACAAATTGTGATGTTTTCGGTGATTTGGAGCACTTATCATATGTTTTAAGCTCTAATATTTTGCCACAACACATAATATCACCCCTAGGACGTACTATAGGAGTTTGGGTCATTTTAAATTATAAGCCAATTTTGACCAAAAAACGTGGATTATAGCCTTCGATTTTGCTCAATTTTGGCCATATTGGCCACTTTTTCCAAAGTGTCAAAAAAGCCTTAAGATATTACCTAATACATATTTGGACTACTATTGATCAATTTAGGGCGCTGCGTTTTCCATATGAGAGTGTTTATCGCCGATCTTTCATTAAACAAATTGTGATGTTTTCGCTGATTTGGAGCACTTATCATATGTTTTAAGCTCTAATATTTTGCCACAACACATAATATCACCCCTAGGACGTACTATAGGAGTTTGGGTCATTTTAAATTATAAGCCAATTTTGACCAAAAAAACGTGGATTATAGCCTTCGATTTTGCTCAATTTAGGCCATATCGGCCACTTTTTCCAAAGAGCCAAAAAAGCCTAAAGATATAACCTAACACATATTTGGACTACACTTGACGAATTTAGGGCGATGCGTTTTCCGTATGAGGGTGTTTATCGGCGATTTTTCATTATACAACTTGTGATGTTTTCGCTGATTTGGAGCACCTATTATATGTTTTAAGCTCTAGTATTTTGCCACAACACATAATATCACCCGTAGGACGTACTACAAGATTTTAAGTCAATTTAAATTATAAGCCAATTTTGACCAAAAAACGTGGATTATAGCCTTCGATTTTGCTCAATTTTGGCCATATCGGCCACTTTTTCCAAAGTGCCAATAAAGCCTTAAGATATTACCTAATACATATTTTGACTACTCTTCATCAATTTAGGGCGCTGCGTTTTCCGTATGAGGGTGTTTATCGGCGATCTTTCATTAAACAAATTGTGATGGTTTCGCTGATTTGGAGCACCTATCATATGTTTTAAGCTCTAATATTTTGCCACAACACATAATATCACCCGTATGACGTACTACAAGAGTTTAAGTCAATTTAAATTATAAGCCAATTTTGACAAAAAAAACGTGGATTATAGCCTTCGATTTTGCTCAATTTTGGCCATATCGGCCACTTTTTCCAAAGTGTCAATAAAGCCGTAAGATATTACCTAATACATATTTAGACTACTCTTCATCAATTTAGAGCGCTGCGTTTTCCATATGAGAGTGTTTATCGCCGATCTTTCATTAAACAAATTGTGATGTTTTCGCTGATTTGGAGGACTTATCATATGTTTTAAGCTCTAATATTTTGCCACAACACATAATATCACCCCTAGAACGTACTATAGGAGTTTGGGTCAATTTAAATTATAAGCCAATTTTGACCAAAAAACGTGGATTATACCCTTCGACTTTGCTCAATTTTGGCCATATTGGCCACTTTTTCCAAAGTGTCAAAAAAGTCTTAAGATATTACCTAATACATATTTGGACTACTCTTGATCAATTTAGGGCGCTCCGTTTTCCATATGAGAGTGTTTATCGCCGATCTTTCATTAAACAAATTGTGATGTTTTCGCTGATTTGGAGCACCTATCATATGTTTTAGGCTCTAATATTTTGCCACAACAAATAAAATCACCCGTAGGACGTACTACAAGAGTTTAAGTAAATTTAAATTATAAGCCAATTTTGACTAAAAAACGTGGATTATAGCCTTCGATTTTGCTCAATTTTGGGGCTAAATAGCCAAATTGGTATAAAAAAACACACTTCTTTGCCATATTGGTATAAAAAAAATCCAAAAGGACAAATTGGTATAAAAAAATACAACAAGAGTCAAATAGGCCTAATTTCATGTCGGAGTTGGAAAAATCGACAAATAATGTATTTAATTTTTTCAAAAATATGTAAAATAATCCATTTACTAAATTATGAAAATAAGTTTTGAGTGTAAAAATATTTTTCAAAAATATAGGAAATCACTATTTTGCAAGTTTTTGAATAAATCAAATAATTTTTTTTGTCGATTTTCCAACTCGGTGAAAAATTAGGCTTATTTGACTTTCGTTGCGTTTTTTTATACCAATTTGTCCTCTTGGATTTTTTTTATACCAATGTGGTAAAGAGCTGTGTTTTTTTATACCAATTTGGTCATTTGGCCCAATTTTGGCCATATTGGCCACTTTTTCCAAAGTGTCAAAAAAGCCTTAAGATATTACCTAATACATATTTGGACTACTCTTGATCAATTTAGGGCGCTCCGTTTTCCATATGAGAGTGTTTATCGCCGATCTTTCATTAAACAAATTTGGATGTTTTCGCTGATTTGGAGCACTTATCATATGTTTTAAGCTCTAATATTTTGCCACAACACATAGTATAACCCCAAGGACGTACTATAGGAGTTTAAGTCAATTTAAATTATAAGCCAATTTTGACCAAAAAACGTGGATAATAGCCTTCGATTTTGCTTAAATTAGGCCATGTCGGCCACTTTTTCCAAAGAGCCAAAAAAGCCTTATAATATTACCTAATACATATTCAGACTAGTCTTGATCAATTTAGGGCGATGCGTTTTCCGTATGAGGGTGTTTATCGGCGATCTTTCATTATACAAATTGTGATGTTTTCGCTGATTTGGAGCACCTACTATATGTTTTAAGCTCTAATATTTTGCCACAACACATAATATCATCCGTAGGACGTACTACAAGAATTAAAGTCAATTTAAATTATAAGCCAATTTTGACCAAAAAACGTGGATTATAGCCTTCGATTTTGCTCAATTTTGGCCATATTAGCCACTTTTTCAAAAGTGTCAAAAAAGCCTTAAGATATTACCTAATACATATTTGGACTACTCTTGATCAATTTAGGGCGATGCGTTTTCCATATGAGAGTGTTTATCGCCGATCTTTCATTAAACAAATTGTGATGTTTTCGCTGATTTGGAGCACTTATCATATGTTTTAAGCTCTAATATTTTGCCACAACACATAATATCACCCCTAGGACGTACTATAGGAGTTTGGGTCATTTTAAATTATAAACCATTTTTGACCAAAAAACGTGGATTATAGCCTTCGATTTTGCTCAATTTTGGTCATATCGGCCACTTTTTCCAAAGTGCCAAAAAAGCCTACACATATAACCTAATACATATTTGGACTACACTTGACGAATTTAGGGCGATGCGTTTTCTATATGTGGGTGTTTATCGGCGATCTTTGATTAAACAAATTGTAATGTTTTCGCTGATTTGAAGCACCTATCATATGTTTTAAGCTCTAATATTTTGCCACAACACATAATATCACCCCTAGGACGTACTACAGGAGTTTAAGTCAATTTAAATTATAAGCCAATTTTGACCAAAAAACGTGGATTATAGCCTTCGATTTTGCTCAATTTTGGCCATATCGGCCACTTTTTCCAAAGTGCCAATAAAGCCTTAAGATATTACCTAATACATATTTGGACTACTCTTCATCAATTTAGGGCGCTGCGTTTTCCATATGAGAGTGTTTATCGCCGATCTTTCATTAAACAAATTGTGATGTTTTCGCTGATTTGGAGCACTTATCATATGTTTTAAGCTCTAATATTTTGCCACAACACATAATATCACCCCTAGGACGTACTATAGGAGTTTGGGTCAATTTAAATTACAAGCCAATTTTGACCAAAAAACGTGGATTATAGCCTTCGATTTTGCTCAATTTTGGCCATATTGGCCACTTTATCCAAAGTGTCAAAAAAGCCTTAAGATATTACCTAATACATATTTGGACTACTCTTGATCAATTTAGGGCGCTCCGTTTTCCATATGAGAGTGTTTATCGCCGATCTTTCATTAAACAAATTGTGATGTTTTCGCTGATTTGGAGCACCTATCATATGTTTTAGGCTCTAATATTTTGCCACAACAAATAAAATCACCCGTAGGACGTACTACAAGAGTTTAAGTCAATTAAAATTATAAGCCAATTTTGACTAAAAAACGTGGATTATAGCCTTCGATTTTGCTCAACTTTGGCCATATTGGCCACTTTTTCCAAAGTGTCAAAAAAGCCTTAAGATATTACCTAATACATATTTGGACTACTCTTGATCAATTTAGGGCGCTCCGTTTTCCATATGAGAGTGTTTATCGCCGATCTTTCATTAAACAAATTGTGATGTTTTCGCTGATTTGGAGCACCTATCATATGTTTTAGGCTCTAGTATTTTGCCACAACAAATAAAATCACCCGTAGGACGTACTACAAGAGTTTAAGTCAATTAAAATTATAAGCCAATTTTGACTAAAAAACGTGGATTATAGCCTTCGATTTTGCTCAATTTTGGCCATATTGGCCACTTTTTCCAAAGTGCCAATAAAGCCTTAAGATATTACCTAATACATATTTGGACTACTCTTCATCAATTTAGGGCGCTGCGTTTTCCATATGAGAGTGTTTATCGCCGATCTTTCATTAAACAAATTGTGATGTTTTCGCTGATTTGGAGCACTTATCATATGTTTTAAGCTCTAATATTTTGCCACAACACATAGTATAACCCCAAGGACGTACTATAGGAGTTTAAGTCAATTTAAATTATAAGCCAATTTTGACCAAAAAACATGGATAATAGCCTTCGATTTTGCTCAATTTAGGCCATATCGGCCAATTTTTCCAAAGAGCCAAAAAAGCCTTATGATATTACCTAATACATATTCAGACTAGTCTTGATCAATTTAGGGCGATGCGTTTTCCGTATGAGGGTGTTTATCGGCGATCTTTCATTAAACAAATTGTGATGTTTTCGCTGATTTGGAGCACTTATCATATGTTTTAAGCTCTAATATTTTGCCACAACACATAATATCACCCCTAGGACGTACTATAGGAGTTTGGGTCATTTTAAATTATAAACCAATTTTGACCAAAAAACGTGGATTATAGCCTTCGATTTTGCTCAATTTTGGCCATATCGACCACTTTTTCCAAAGTGCCAAAAAAGCCTACACATATAACCTAATACATATTTGGACTACACTTGACGAATTTAGGGCGATGCGTTTTCTATATGAGGGTGTTTATCGACGATCTTTCATTAAACAAATTGTAATGTTTTCGCTGATTTGAAGCACCTATCATATGTTTTAAGCTCTAATATTTTGCCACAACACATAATATCACCCCTAGGACGTACTACAGGAGTTTAAGTCAATTTAAATTATAAGCCAATTTTGACCAAAAAACGTGGATTATAGCCTTCGATTTTGCTCAATTTTGGCCATATCGGCCACTTTTTCCAAAGTGCCAATAAAGCCTTAAGATATTACCTAATACATATTTGGACTACTCTTCATCAATTTAGGGCGCGGCGTTTTCCATATGAGGGTGTTTATCGCCGATCTTTCATTAAACAAATTGTGATGTTTTCGCTGATTTGGGGCACCAATCATATGTTTTAAGCTCTAATATTTTGCCACAACACATAATATCACTCGTAGGACGTACTACAAGAGTATAAGTCAATTTAAATTATAAGCATATTTTGACCAAAAAACGTGGATTATAGCTTTCGATTTTGCTCAATTTTGGCCATATTGGCCACTTTATCCAAAGTGTCAAAAAAGCCTTAAGATATTACCTAATACATATTTGGACTACTCTTGATCAATTTAGGGCGCTGCGTTTTCCATATGAGAGTGTTTATCGCCGATCTTTCATTAAACAAATTTAGATGTTTTCGCTGATTTGGAGCACTTATCAGATGTTTTAAGCTCTAATATTTTGCCACAACACATAATATCACCCCTAGGACGTACTATAGGAGTTTGGGTCGTTTTAAATTATAAGCCAATTTTGACCAAAAAACGTGGATTATAGCCTTCGATTTTGCTTAATTTAGGCCATGTCGGCCACTTTTTCCAAAGAGCCAAAAAAGTCTTATAATTTTACCTAATACATATTCAGACTAGTCTTGATCAATTTAGGGCGATGCGTTTTCCGTATGAGGGTGTTTATCGGCGATCTTTCATTATACAAATTGTGATGTTTTCGCTGATTTGGAGCACCTACTATATGTTTTAAGCTCTAATATTTTGCCACAACACATAATATCATCCGTAGGACGTACTACAAGAATTAAAGTCAATTTAAATTATAAGCCAATTTTGACCAAAAAACGTGGATTATAGCCTTCGATTTTGCTCAATTTTGGCCATATTAGCCACTTTTTCAAAAGTGTCAAAAAAGCCTTAAGATATTACCTAATACATATTTGGACTACTCTTGATCAATTTAGGGCGCTGCGTTTTCCATATGAGAGTGTTTATCGCCGATCTTTCATTAAACAAATTGTGATGTTTTCGCTGATTTGGAGCACTTATCATATGTTTTAAGCTCTAATATTTTGCCACAACACATAATATCACCCCTAGGACGTACTATAGGAGTTTGGGTCATTTTAAATTATAAACCATTTTTGACCAAAAAACGTGGATTATAGCCTTCGATTTTGCTCAATTTTGGCCATATCGGCCACTTTTTCCAAAGTGCCAAAAAAGCCTACACATATAACCTAATACATATTTGGACTACACTTGACGAATTTAGGGCGATGCGTTTTCTATATGAGGGTGTTTATCGGCGATCTTTGATTAAACAAATTGTAATGTTTTCGCTGATTTGAAGCACCTATCATATGTTTTAAGCTCTAATATTTTGCCACAACACATAATATCACCCCTAGGACGTACTACAGGAGTTTAAGTCAATTTAAATTATAAGCCAATTTTGACCAAAAAACGTGGATTATAGCCTTCGATTTTGCTCAATTTTGGCCATATCGGCCACTTTTTCCAAAGTGCCAATAAAGCCTTAAGATATTACCTAATACATATTTGGACTACTCTTCATCAATTTAGGGCGCTGCGTTTTCCATATGAGAGTGTTTATCGCCGATCTTTCATTAAACAAATTGTGATGTTTTCGCTGATTTGGAGCACTTATCATATGTTTTAAGCTCTAATATTTTGCCACAACACATAATATCACCCCTAGGACGTACTATAGGAGTTTGGGTCAATTTAAATTATAAGCCAATTTTGACCAAAAAACGTGGATTATAGCCTTCGATTTTGCTCAATTTTGGCCATATTGGCCACTTTTTCCAAAGTGTCAAAAAAGCCTTAAGATATTACCTAATACATATTTGGACTACTCTTGATCAATTTAGGGCGCTCCGTTTTCCATATGAAATGTTTATCGCCGATCTTTCATTAAACAAATTGTGATGTTTTCGCTGATTTGGAGCACCTATCATATGTTTTAGGCTCTAATATTTTGCCACAACAAATAAAATCACCCGTAGGACGTACTACAAGAGTTTAAGTCAATTAAAATTATAAGCCAATTTTGACTAAAAAACGTGGATTATAGCCTTCGATTTTGCTCAACTTTGGCCATATTGGCCACTTTTTCCAAAGTGTCAAAAAAGCCTTAAGATATTACCTAATACATATTTGGACTACTCTTGATCAATTTAGGGCGCTCCGTTTTCCATATGAGAGTGTTTATCGCCGATCTTTCATTAAACAAATTGTGATGTTTTCGCTGATTTGGAGCACCTATCATATGTTTTAGGCTCTAATATTTTGCCACAACAAATAAAATCACCCGTAGGACGTACTACAAGAGTTTAAGTCAATTAAAATTATAAGCCAATTTTGACTAAAAAACGTGGATTATAGCCTTCGATTTTGCTCAATTTTGGCCATATTGGCCACTTTTTCCAAAGTGCCAATAAAGCCTTAAGATATTACCTAATACATATTTGGACTACTCTTCATCAATTTAGGGCGCTGCGTTTTCCATATGAGAGTGTTTATCGCCGATCTTTCATTAAACAAATTGTGATGTTTTCGCTGATTTGGAGCACTTATCATATGTTTTAAGCTCTAATATTTTGCCACAACACATGGTATAACCCCAAGGACGTACTATAGGAGTTTAAGTCAATTTAAATTATAAGCCAATTTTGACCAAAAAACATGGATAATAGCCTTCGATTTTGCTCAATTTAGGCCATATCGGCCACTTTTTCCAAAGAGCCAAAAAAGCCTTATGATATTACCTAATACATATTCAGACTAGTCTTGATCAATTTAGGGCGATGCGTTTTCCGTATGAGGGTGTTTATCGGCGATCTTTCATTAAACAAATTGTGATGTTTTCGCTGATTTGGAGCACTTATCATATGTTTTAAGCTCTAATATTTTGCCACAACACATAATATCACCCCTAGGACGTACTATAGGAGTTTGGGTCATTTTAAATTATAAACCAATTTTGACCAAAAAACGTGGATTATAGCCTTCGATTTTGCTCAATTTTGGCCATATCGACCACTTTTTCCAAAGTGCCAAAAAAGCCTACACATATAACCTAATACATATTTGGACTACACTTGACGAATTTAGGGCGATGCGTTTTCTATATGTGGGTGTTTATCGGCGATCTTTGATTAAACAAATTGTAATGTTTTCGCTGATTTGAAGCACCTATCATATGTTTTAAGCTCTAATATTTTGCCACAACACATAATATCACCCCTAGGACGTACTACAGGAGTTTAAATCAATTTAAATTATAAGCCAATTTTGACCAAAAAACGTGGATTATAGCCTTCGATTTTGCTCAATTTTGGCCATATCGGCCACTTTTTCCAAAGTGCAATTAAAGCCTTAAGATATTACCTAATACATATTTGGACTACTCTTCATCAATTTAGGGCGCTGCGTTTTCCATATGAGAGTGTTTATCGCCGATCTTTCATTAAACAAATTGTGATGTTTTCGCTGATTTGGAGCACTTATCATATGTTTTAAGCTCTAATATTTTGCCACAACACATAATATCACCCCTAGGACGTACTATAGGAGTTTGGGTCAATTTAAATTATAAGCCAATTTTGACCAAAAAACGTGGATTATAGCCTTCGATTTTGCTCAATTTTGGCCATATTGGCCACTTTATCCAAAGTGTCAAAAAAGCCTTAAGATATTACCTAATACATATTTGGACTACTCTTGATCAATTTAGGGCGCTCCGTTTTCCATATGAGAGTGTTTATCGCCGATCTTTCATTAAACAAATTGTGATGTTTTCGCTGATTTGGAGCACCTATCATATGTTTTAGGCTCTAATATTTTGCCACAACAAATAAAATCACCCGTAGGACGTACTACAAGAGTTTAAGTCAATTAAAATTATAAGCCAATTTTGACTAAAAAACGTGGATTATAGCCTTCGATTTTGCTCAACTTTGGCCATATTGGCCACTTTTTCCAAAGTGTCAAAAAAGCCTTAAGATATTACCTAATACATATTTGGACTACTCTTGATCAATTTAGGGCGCTCCGTTTTCCATATGAGAGTGTTTATCGCCGATCTTTCATTAAACAAATTGTGATGTTTTCGCTGATTTGGAGCACCTATCATATGTTTTAGGCTTTAGTATTTTGCCACAACAAATAAAATCACCCGTAGGACGTACTACAAGAGTTTAAGTCAATTAAAATTATAAGCCAATTTTGACTAAAAAACGTGGATTATAGCCTTCGATTTTGCTCAATTTTGGCCATATTGGCCACTTTTTCCAAAGTGCCAATAAAGCCTTAAGATATTACCTAATACATATTTGGACTACTCTTCATCAATTTAGGGCGCTGCGTTTTCCATATGAGAGTGTTTATCGCCGATCTTTCATTAAACAAATTGTGATGTTTTCGCTGATTTGGAGCACTTATCATATGTTTTAAGCTCTAATATTTTGCCACAACACATAGTATAACCCCAAGGACGTACTATAGGAGTTTAAGTCAATTTAAATTATAAGCCAATTTTGACCAAAAAACATGGATAATAGCCTTCGATTTTGCTCAATTTAGGCCATATCGGCCAATTTTTCCAAAGAGCCAAAAAAGCCTTATGATATTACCTAATACATATTCAGACTAGTCTTGATCAATTTAGGGCGATGCGTTTTCCGTATGAGGGTGTTTATCGGCGATCTTTCATTAAACAAATTGTGATGTTTTCGCTGATTTGGAGCACTTATCATATGTTTTAAGCTCTAATATTTTGCCACAACACATAATATCACCCCTAGGACGTACTATAGGAGTTTGGGTCATTTTAAATTATAAACCAATTTTGACCAAAAAACGTGGATTATAGCCTTCGATTTTGCTCAATTTTGGCCATATCGACCACTTTTTCCAAAGTGCCAAAAAAGCCTACACATATAACCTAATACATATTTGGACTACACTTGACGAATTTAGGGCGATGCGTTTTCTATATGAGGGTGTTTATCGACGATCTTTCATTAAACAAATTGTAATGTTTTCGCTGATTTGAAGCACCTATCATATGTTTTAAGCTCTAATATTTTGCCACAACACATAATATCACCCCTAGGACGTACTACAGGAGTTTAAGTCAATTTAAATTATAAGCCAATTTTGACCAAAAAACGTGGATTATAGCCTTCGATTTTGCTCAATTTTGGCCATATCGGCCACTTTTTCCAAAGTGCCAATAAAGCCTTAAGATATTACCTAATACATATTTGGACTACTCTTCATCAATTTAGGGCGCGGCGTTTTCCATATGAGGGTGTTTATCGCCGATCTTTCATTAAACAAATTGTGATGTTTTCGCTGATTTGGGGCACCAATCATATGTTTTAAGCTCTAATATTTTGCCACAACACATAATATCACTCGTAGGACGTACTACAAGAGTATAAGTCAATTTAAATTATAAGCATATTTTGACCAAAAAACGTGGATTATAGCTTTCGATTTTGCTCAATTTTGGCCATATTGGCCACTTTATCCAAAGTGTCAAAAAAGCCTTAAGATATTACCTAATACATATTTGGACTACTCTTGATCAATTTAGGGCGCTGCGTTTTCCATATGAGAGTGTTTATCGCCGATCTTTCATTAAACAAATTTAGATGTTTTCGCTGATTTGGAGCACTTATCAGATGTTTTAAGCTCTAATATTTTGCCACAACACATAATATCACCCCTAGGACGTACTATAGGAGTTTGGGTCGTTTTAAATTATAAGCCAATTTTGACCAAAAAACGTGGATTATAGCCTTCGATTTTGCTTAATTTAGGCCATGTCGGCCACTTTTTCCAAAGAGCCAAAAAAGTCTTATAATATTACCTAATACATATTCAGACTAGTCTTGATCAATTTAGGGCGATGCGTTTTCCGTATGAGGGTGTTTATCGGCGATCTTTCATTATACAAATTGTGATGTTTTCGCTGATTTGGAGCACCTACTATATGTTTTAAGCTCTAATATTTTGCCACAACACATAATATCATCCGTAGGACGTACTACAAGAATTAAAGTCAATTTAAATTATAAGCCAATTTTGACCAAAAAACGTGGATTATAGCCTTCGATTTTGCTCAATTTTGGCCATATTAGCCACTTTTTCAAAAGTGTCAAAAAAGCCTTAAGATATTACCTAATACATATTTGGACTACTCTTGATCAATTTAGGGCGCTGCGTTTTCCATATGAGAGTGTTTATCGCCGATCTTTCATTAAACAAATTGTGATGTTTTCGCTGATTTGGAGCACTTATCATATGTTTTAAGCTCTAATATTTTGCCACAACACATAATATCACCCCTAGGACGTACTATAGGAGTTTGGGTCATTTTAAATTATAAACCATTTTTGACCAAAAAACGTGGATTATAGCCTTCGATTTTGCTCAATTTTGGCCATATCGGCCACTTTTTCCAAAGTGCCAAAAAAGCCTACACATATAACCTAATACATATTTGGACTACACTTGACGAATTTAGGGCGATGCGTTTTCTATATGAGGGTGTTTATCGGCGATCTTTGATTAAACAAATTGTAATGTTTTCGCTGATTTGAAGCACCTATCATATGTTTTAAGCTCTAATATTTTGCCACAACACATAATATCACCCCTAGGACGTACTACAGGAGTTTAAGTCAATTTAAATTATAAGCCAATTTTGACCAAAAAACGTGGATTATAGCCTTCGATTTTGCTCAATTTTGGCCATATCGGCCACTTTTTCCAAAGTGCCAATAAAGCCTTAAGATATTACCTAATACATATTTGGACTACTCTTCATCAATTTAGGGCGCTGCGTTTTCCATATGAGAGTGTTTATCGCCGATCTTTCATTAAACAAATTGTGATGTTTTCGCTGATTTGGAGCACTTATCATATGTTTTAAGCTCTAATATTTTGCCACAACACATAATATCACCCCTAGGACGTACTATAGGAGTTTGGGTCAATTTAAATTATAAGCCAATTTTGACCAAAAAACGTGGATTATAGCCTTCGATTTTGCTCAATTTTGGCCATATTGGCCACTTTTTCCAAAGTGTCAAAAAAGCCTTAAGATATTACCTAATACATATTTGGACTACTCTTGATCAATTTAGGGCGCTCCGTTTTCCATATGAAATGTTTATCGCCGATCTTTCATTAAACAAATTGTGATGTTTTCGCTGATTTGGAGCACCTATCATATGTTTTAGGCTCTAATATTTTGCCACAACAAATAAAATCACCCGTAGGACGTACTACAAGAGTTTAAGTCAATTAAAATTATAAGCCAATTTTGACTAAAAAACGTGGATTATAGCCTTCGATTTTGCTCAACTTTGGCCATATTGGCCACTTTTTCCAAAGTGTCAAAAAAGCCTTAAGATATTACCTAATACATATTTGGACTACTCTTGATCAATTTAGGGCGCTCCGTTTTCCATATGAGAGTGTTTATCGCCGATCTTTCATTAAACAAATTGTGATGTTTTCGCTGATTTGGAGCACCTATCATATGTTTTAGGCTCTAATATTTTGCCACAACAAATAAAATCACCCGTAGGACGTACTACAAGAGTTTAAGTCAATTAAAATTATAAGCCAATTTTGACTAAAAAACGTGGATTATAGCCTTCGATTTTGCTCAATTTTGGCCATATTGGCCACTTTTTCCAAAGTGCCAATAAAGCCTTAAGATATTACCTAATACATATTTGGACTACTCTTCATCAATTTAGGGCGCTGCGTTTTCCATATGAGAGTGTTTATCGCCGATCTTTCATTAAACAAATTGTGATGTTTTCGCTGATTTGGAGCACTTATCATATGTTTTAAGCTCTAATATTTTGCCACAACACATGGTATAACCCCAAGGACGTACTATAGGAGTTTAAGTCAATTTAAATTATAAGCCAATTTTGACCAAAAAACATGGATAATAGCCTTCGATTTTGCTCAATTTAGGCCATATCGGCCACTTTTTCCAAAGAGCCAAAAAAGCCTTATGATATTACCTAATACATATTCAGACTAGTCTTGATCAATTTAGGGCGATGCGTTTTCCGTATGAGGGTGTTTATCGGCGATCTTTCATTAAACAAATTGTGATGTTTTCGCTGATTTGGAGCACTTATCATATGTTTTAAGCTCTAATATTTTGCCACAACACATAATATCACCCCTAGGACGTACTATAGGAGTTTGGGTCATTTTAAATTATAAACCAATTTTGACCAAAAAACGTGGATTATAGCCTTCGATTTTGCTCAATTTTGGCCATATCGACCACTTTTTCCAAAGTGCCAAAAAAGCCTACACATATAACCTAATACATATTTGGACTACACTTGACGAATTTAGGGCGATGCGTTTTCTATATGAGGGTGTTTATCGACGATCTTTCATTAAACAAATTGTAATGTTTTCGCTGATTTGAAGCACCTATCATATGTTTTAAGCTCTAATATTTTGCCACAACACATAATATCACCCCTAGGACGTACTACAGGAGTTTAAGTCAATTCAAATTATAAGCCAATTTTGACCAAAAAACGTGGATTATAGCCTTCGATTTTGCTCAATTTTGGCCATATCGGCCACTTTTTCCAAAGTGCCAATAAAGCCTTAAGATATTACCTAATACATATTTGGACTACTCTTCATCAATTTAGGGCGCGGCGTTTTCCATATGAGGGTGTTTATCGCCGATCTTTCATTAAACAAATTGTGATGTTTTCGCTGATTTGGGGCACCAATCATATGTTTTAAGCTCTAATATTTTGCCACAACACATAATATCACTCGTAGGACGTACTACAAGAGTATAAGTCAATTTAAATTATAAGCATATTTTGACCAAAAAACGCGATTTTGCTCAATTTTGGCCATATTGGCCACTTTATCCAAAGTGTCAAAAAAGCCTTAAGATATTACCTAATACATATTTGGACTACTCTTGATCAATTTAGGGCGCTGCGTTTTCCATATGAGAGTGTTTATCGCCGATCTTTCATTAAACAAATTTGGATGTTTTCGCTGATTTGGAGCACTTATCAGATGTTTTAAGCTCTAATATTTTGCCACAACACATAATATCACCCCTAGGACGTACTATAGGAGTTTGGGTCGTTTTAAATTATAAGCCAATTTTGACCAAAAAACGTGGATTATAGCCTTCGATTTTGCTCAATTAAAGCCATATCGGCCACTTTTTCCAAAGTGCCAAAAAAGCCTAAAGATACAACCTAATACATATTTGGACTACACTTGACGAATTAAGGGCGATGCGTTTTCCATATGAGGGTGTTTATCGCCTATCGTTCATTAAACAAATTGTGATGTTTTCGATGATTTGGAGCACCTAACATATGTTTAAAGCTCTAATATTTTGCCACAATACATAATATCACCCCTAGAACGTACTGCAGGAGTTTGAGTCATTTTAATTTATAAGTCAATTTTGACCAAAAAACGTGGATTATAGACTTCGATATTGCTCAATTTTTGCCACTTTTTCCAAAGTGTCAAAAAATCCTTAATATATTACCTAATACATATTTAGACTACTCTTGATCAATTTAGGGCGCTGTGTTTTCCATATGAGGGTGTTTATCGCCGATCGTTAATTAAACAAAATGTGATGTTTTCGCTGATTTGGATCACCTATCATATGTTTTAAGCTCTAATATATTGCCACAACACATACTATCACCCCTAGGACGTACTATAGGAGTTTGAGTCATTTTAAATAATAAGCCAATTTTGACCAAAAAACGTGGATTATAGCCTTTGATTTTGCTCAATTTTGGCCATATCGGGCACTTTTTCCAAAGTGTCATAAAAGCCTTAAGATACTACCTTATACATATTTGGACTACCCTTCATGAATTTATGGCGATGCGTTTTCCATATGAGGGTGTTTATCGCCGATCTTTCATTAAACAAATTGTGATGTTTTCGCTGATTTGGAGCACCTATCATATGTTTAAAGCTCTAATATTTTGACACAACACATAATATAACCCCTAGAACGTACTACAGGAGTGTGAGTCGTTTTAATTTATAAGCCAATTTTGACCAAAAAACGTGGATTATAGGCTTCGATTTTTCTCAATTTTGGCCATATTGGCCACTTTTTCCAAAGTGTCATAAAAGCCTTAAGATATTACCTAATACATATTTGGACTACCCTTGATGAATTTAGGGCGAAGCGTTTTCCATATGAGGGTGTTTAGCGCCGATCTTTCATTGAACAAATAATGATGTTTTCGCTGATTTGGAGCACCTATCATATGTTATAAGGTCTAATATATTGCCACAAGACATAATATCACCCTTAGGACGTACTACAGGAGTTTGAGTCATTTTAAATTATAAGCCAATTATGACTAAAAAAACGTGGATTATAGCCTTTGATTTTGCTCAATTTTGGCTATATCGGCCACTTTTCCAAAATGTCAAAAAAGCGTAAAGATATAACCTAATACATATTTGGACTATCCTTGATGAATTTAGGGCGATGCGTTTTCCATATGAGGGTGTTTATCGCCGATCCTTCATTAAACAAATTGTGATATTTTCGTTGATTTGGAGCACTGATCATATGTTTTAAGCTCTAATATATTGCCACAACACATATTATTACCCGTAGGACGTACGACAGGAGTTTGAGTCATTTTAACTTATAAGCCAATTTTGACCAAAAAAGGTGGATTATAGCTTTCGATTTTGCTCAATTTTGGCCATATCGGCCACTTTTTCCAAAGTGTCTAAAAAGCTTTAAGATATAACCTAATACATTTTTGGACTACCCTTAATGAATTTAGGGCTATGTGTTTTCCATATGAGGGTGTTTATCGCCAGTCTTTCGTTAAACAAATTGTGATGTTTTCGCTGATTTGGAGCACCGATCATATGTTTTAAGCTCTAATATTTTGCCTCAACATATAATATCACTTCTAGGAAGTACTACAGAAATTTGAGTCATTTTAAATTATAAGCTAATTTTGACCCAAAAAACGGGGATTATAGCCTTCGATTTTGCTCAATTATGGCCATATCGGCCACTTCTCCCAAAGTGTCAAAAAAGTCTAAAGATATAACCTAATACATATATGGAGTACCCTTAATGAATGTAGGGCGATGATTTTTCCAAATAAGGGTGTTTATAGCTGTTTTTTCGCCGGTCTTTCATGAAGCAAATTGTGATGTTTTCGCTGATTTGGAGCACCTACCGTATGCTTTAAGCTCTAATATTTTGTCACAACACATAATACGACCCTATGAGGTACTACAGCAATTTGAGTCAGTGTCAATTATAAGCCAATTTTGGCCAAAAGAACGTGGATTATAGCCTTAAATTTTGCTCTCGGCCACTTTTTCCAATGTGATATAGAAGCCTTAATTTATTACCTGATTCATTTTGGACTACCGTTAATGAATGGAGGGCGACGATTTTTCAAAATAAGGGTGTTTATAGCTATTTCTTCACCGGTCTTTCATTAAGCAAATTGTGATGTTTTAGCGTATTTGGAGCGCCTATCATATGTTTTAAGCTTTAATATTTTTCCACAACACGTAATATCACCCCTAGGAGGTACTACAGAATGTTGAGTCATTGTAAATTATATGCCAATTTCGACCAAAAAACGTAGATTATAGCCCTTAGATTTTGCCCAATTTGGCATGTTAGTCACTTTTTCCAAAGTGTCATAAAGCCTTAAGATATTACCTAATACATCCTCGGACTACCCTTAATTGATTTAAGGCAATGGTTCTTCCTAATACGGGTGTTTATAGCCGTTTCCTCTCCAATCTTTCGTTAAGCAAATTGTGATGTTTTTGCTAATTTGGAGCACCTATCATATCTTCAAAGCTCTAATGTTTTACCACAACACATAATATCAGCCCTAGGAGGTATTACAGAAATTTGAGTCATTTTTAGTCCTACGCCAATTCTGGCCAAAAAACGTGGATTATAGGCTTCGACCTTGCCCAAATTTGCCCTTGTCGGCCACTTTTTCCATAGTGTCATAAAAGCCTTAAGATATTACCTAAAACATCCTAGGCCTACCCTTAATGGATTTAAGGTGATGGTTCTCCACTAGTCCACTATACGGGTGTTTATACCCGTTTCGTCTCCCGTCTTCTGTAAAGCAAATTCTGATGTTTTCGCTCATTAAGCCATATCAAGTAACATTATGCCATAAACACAAACAGGTGAGGGAAAGGGCTGTCATGGCTACTGCCAGCTATTTAATAAATACCTGAAATGGACGATCTGGAAGAATTTTGCTGACGATGTTGGGCGAACGCAAATGCAATAGATTCTTCCACCTGCAAAAACCCAAAACTTAAAATTATATTTAAAAAAATTCAAATGATTTAGAACACAGTCTCAACAAAGACATCATTGCCCAATGCCTCAAGGGATCCTGCCTCGCCCAGTCGCCCCTATGGCAAGGTAGGGAGGTGGGACAATAAACAACAGCAATCAACATGAAACAATGATGAACCTGTAATGAAGCAAGCTCCTTCATTCCCATCTCAACAGAAAGCATACTCTCTATATTTCCCTCCCCATTAAAATCATTCAAGTCTTGGAAGAGCCTGCCTTTACTCTCAGTGTCTTTGTTGTCTGATTGAAAATAAGATTGACAAGATAAACGAAGAAATCATGAATGTGCATATCTCTCAAATCTTATGGATAAATATAAAGATTATAAGGCAGGATTTGGCGCAGAGCTACATAGAACCTTTGTCCCAGCGTTCCTCTTTAGCCTTTTGCCCAGCCGAAACAACAACTTCAAATGGAAGGGGAGCTAACGATGACCAGTGTTCATATTTAGATGTGGCGATATCTGCACATATGCCTACCAAAAACAAGAGCAGTGAAGTGAGATAACAAAAACTTGCACACTTGGAAGTTACACAGTATAGGGTTGATAAGCCAAGGAAACAAAAATAGTTCATTAGGCCTTAGCTGCCCCTCACTTTCCAAATAAGTAGAATCAGTGGCATCCCTTGACCAAGAAAAGGGAGGATCACAAGTTAAAGTGATAATTACCAAGCTGTGCAGCCAAGCCCCAATAGCGTGCAAGCCAGCATCTCTTAAGAACAACTTCCTCCTGTCATGTTGATATGTCAGTGAGATTGAATCCTACTCAGTTACTCACTCTAACTAGTAAGAATTAATGAAAAAACAGAGCAACAGACCATCTCTTTCTGGGTCAAGATCATTCTTTCTGTCATCGAACGGAAACTTTTAACTTCATTTTCAGCACCCAGGAGCCGCGCTGCAGCTGCTTCCACTTCCCGTCGTGCAATCTGTTGATATCAGGGTGAAAAAGATAATACTCAACAATTTGATAGACACTACTAGTCAAAGCATCAGGCAATCAAGGGACGACATATCTGCACACAATTTTGAGCCACAAGAAAACTCCACCTTAGCTTCAGAATGAAGATTAGCGATTTCCATATTAACCCCAAGTTTTGATTGCTTCCCATCTCTTAGAGCAGCCTGAAATTGTTGGCTGTTTATAAACATGTACACACAACACAGGAAGGTAGAAGGAGTAGCCAATGGCAAGTTCTTAATGACTACCTCTTTTTCTCTCAATGCTGCTTCTTTTCTGCAGAGGATGAATAAGTAAGACTATCAAATTTCAGAACTGTAACAAAAATGGGCACAACACATCAATTGAAAGTAGCCGGATACCTGCTCAACAATTTAGCTTCTAACGAAACTCCTTCACCAAGGGCAGCAACCTAAGGGAAACATAAAGATATTCAATGGAGATATCAATGAAAACATGACGAATTACAAACGCAATGTGACAAGGCAGGGAGAAAGGAAGAAGGGGTAGACCTGCTTTTCAAGCTCTTTAACTCTAGCCTCGACTTGCTTACATTTCTCTTCTTCAGCTCTAAGCTATTAAAAAACATAAAAAGCAAAAGAAAGATTACTCAAAGGAGAAGAAATGGATGGAGGTAGAGTGAAATTCAAGATAAAGGAAGAACCTTTGCAAGTGTATTGGCGTTGTCTTCTTGAAGCATATCAAGCTGAAAAGATACAACAAGTGATGAATTGCGCAAATTCGGAATGATTAACAAACACAAGGGGAGCATATTGATTGGTAAAAGGGTAACATACTTCATCACACATTGCAGAGGAATCATGGTGATTTAATGAATCTTTGGAATTGTTTAGGGTCGTCTTTTCTCCGAAGATTCTGCAACACACAATCAACTACAAACTTTGACAAGGATGAAGATGACATGACAGGCAACATAATATAGAGGAATGCAAAGTGAAGGTAGTACCTGTGAGCAGGAAGTTTGTGCTTAAAAAGAGGGGAATCCTTATCCAAGGGCGGCAGAGAAGTCTGCGTTTTCAGTGTTGACGGCTGCGGTGGCGCCACGACTGCTGCACTCCGAACTGAAACGGAGGGTTTTCCGTTGTAGAATGCTCTTACTGAACCCGGCATTTCGTCGATTGAGCTTCTTCCTGACTACTCATTTGTTAATTAACTAATTAACTAACTAACTAAAATCAGATCAAAGAAAGAAGACTGACAGCAGGAGATGAAGATCTGGTGCTGCTACTGATGTGAATAGAAATGCCGGTGGGTGGAGGTGGCCTCACATTTCTCGATAATGCCGGTCGCCGGAAACCCAGATCGACGGCGTCATCGTCGTCGTCATCGTCGTCGGTGGTTTGAGAGGCCATCACCTGAGCCAGACGCTGAGCGGCGGCCTTGGCGGCGAAGTTCTGAGTGCGCTTGATGTTGGAAATGCCGGCGGCGGAGGAGGTCCGGGAGTGGTGCCCACGCGACGGAGACGAGGGGGCGTCGGCCACTGCGGCGGAGGTAGTTCGGACGTGGTGGGGACGCGCAGAGAGGAGAGAAGTGGAGCCCACATTGGTAGGCTCAGACGTCCACCGACGTGCGTAAATCGGACTGGCCGTACGTCCAGTGTCCATGACTAAAATTGGCGGCAAAATCTAGGTAGATAGATTGTGGTTGAAGCCAAGTATCAATGTCGTCAAAGATGAGAGGAGTGAGAGTGAAGGAGTGAGACTACACATCTAAGCCGGCGAAAAAGCTGGGTTTTTTTAGGCCTGAGTTAGGGTCTGTTTGGCCAAGCTCCTACTTCTTTAGAAGTGCTTCTCAGAAGTAGTTTTTGAGAAACTGTTTCTGGAGAAATTATTGGGTGTTTGGTAAATTTATTTTAGAAGTGCTTCTAAGAAACAGAAACAGTTCGAAGGACTGTTTGGCCAAGTCTTGATATTAAGATAGAAAAGGAAAAAAAAAAAGAAAAAAAAAAGTTGAAAACAAACCCAACGTACTCCATCTTTTTCTCTCTCATCTCTCCTAGCCCTGCCACCGCCGGCGGCCCTCACCTAAACCCACCACTCCTCCGATGTCCACCACATTCCAGACGACGACACATCGGGCGTCCCACATGTGCCACCAAAGTCCGCCATCATTGAGCCCTTCCTTCGCCACACGTGTTTTTCTCTTTTTTCAAACCTTCTTCCCCACTGATTCATGGCCCCACTCCTCACGAAAACCACCTTTCGCGCCTCCCCCAACCTTCTAGTAGGCATTATTGGCCATAGGTGAAAAAAAGTCGAGGAGAGAGAATATTGAAAGACCTCGAAAATGTTAGTAGAGGAGAGGGTGAACGGTGTGCGTGGCGGCCTGCAAGTAGGGGGAAGCGGTGAACGTGGCTGATTTCGTGGTGGTGGGATCGGGTGGGGCAGCTGTACTGGTTGTGGGGAGCATTGACGGTGGTGACTGGTGGAAGGAAAGTGGGGTGAGTTGGGTTGGGTGGGGATGAGGTAGGAGAGAGACTTTACTCATGACCAGCAACTTTTTTATTAAAAAAAAATAATAATAAATAAAAAAAAAGAGAAGGAGAAACAGAAACAGGAGGAGAAGGAGAAGCCCCAATTTGATGTTTCTCCTTCTAGGCCTCTAGAAGTTGTTTTGGGCTTCTCAAAACACTAGAAGTGTTTCTAATAATACCCCCGTTTGGCCAAGCTTCTCCTTCTCACTCCAGAAACACTTGTAGAAGCTTGGCCAAACATGCACTTAATAACATTTGATAGTGTGCAAATCAAGCAATTGAGTAATACACAAACAACCTGTGAATGTGATCCATTTTCATTTTTGATGCTAACATTTGTACATTTTTATCACACCTGACCACAGAAAGAGATTTCACTGCCACAAGTTGCTACTCCGTGATTACTTTCACAACGACGTTTATTAAAACTGAATGGGAACGTAGGTGAGATGACGTGATATTGGCATATGGTGATTTTACAAGTCAAAATTATGAACAAAATGAGGAGAATAGGGTACGTGAGCGTGGGTCAAAACCAATGGTGTAAACTAGCAAGCAATGAGGTTGTTTGAATTTTTCGTAACCAATTTCCTACTCTACTCTACATATCTATACTCTCTATCTCTAACTTTCTTTCTTGTTCAAGTGTGGAGGGTAAATAGTATCAAATATTATCCTTGACAACATAAATCTCACTTCATTCAAGTTCCCAGCCGCCAACGACTCATAGTTGATCTTACTCCCATGCTTCGCCACTACCCCTTTCTCCCTCCCCTTCACAATACAACTCATAATCTTATCAGTCTTCAGCTGCAGCGCCAAAGAAATGAAAACCTGCAACACCAAACATTTCTTCAATGACTCGCTGCAACCGGAAGGATCTAATCTAACAGCGAGTTTTTTTCCACTTACAAAGGATACTTACCAGATCAGAACTTGGAGCCTGTGGATACTTGGCCATTGCTTGAGAAACGATAGACTCATCTGTCATTTTAGACAATGCTGATTTAACAGAAGCTGCTAGATCTTTCACCTCATCCCTCAAACTTTCATTTGTTAGGCTCTGAGGTTCAAGTAACTCTGGGAAACTTGAGTCATAGGGTCGTGATATGCTCTTTGCAATGCCTATCGCCTCTGATAAAGTTCCACCATTGTGAACAGCAAGGCAGAATGTAGCAATCACCAAAGGATCCCGAGGTTTGTCCGCCAATGCTTTGTGGAAGGCTAGTATGCTGATCCTGTAGAGCAAGACCACCACAAGACCTTTAAGCCCTCAACACTTTCCATTACAGAAAAGATGTAGGACACGCTATATCAAAGCAAAACACATTAACAAGAACAGTATTTCTTACCACAAGCTGCTGTGGCATGGTCGATCTGGTGCAAGGAGTTTGTCAAGAGTAGCAAATAAAGACTGCAAATACGTCAGAACCCGAGATCAGATACGACACGAAACAGCATTAATATTAATATTATCATTATCGTACAATTGCTTCTAATGTTTATGTGGATGTAACTACCACTTAGTATCTGGTGCAAGGATTTTCTCCTAACAAAGGGTCAAGTTCATCAAAGGAATTCAATATGACAAAAGTACATAAACAGGAATGTCAGGATATCAAGCTCATCAACTAGTCATCATTTCTGAGGATCAAGGTTGGCCTAATGGCTAGAAACTCAACCTGCCTGGGGTTTGTCCCGGGTTCAAATCCTCATACCCCCACCCCCGCAGCACTAGCTGCTCCTTTGTACCCAAAAAAAAAAAAAAAAAAAAAAAAAAGTAGTCATCATTTCTGCTGCTTCTATTCTTGGTTTTAGTCAGTTTACAACGATTTAAAGCTTCATTTGGGTAGCATGATTGGAAATATGCCCAAATCATTGTACTTTGTCTTCATGTCTTTGGGTAAATTACAAGTGAGTGAGCCAAAAGGTTATTACATTTAGTCCTCCTCCCCTTCATCAAGTCACCAGTACTCTATGAATGACGTAGGTAAGAATGCAACGAGCAGCTTCTCACATGTAAGCCAAACTTAATCAACTGAAAATATCAAATTTTTGCACTTACCAGAAGCAGGTTAGACCTTTTATCTCGCCTTCGAAACCCTTGGGAAACGAAATATGCAGCCTGCATGGCAAAAGTATAGATCATGTAAATGGAATGAAGATATAGCCCTGCCAGAAATCGGATAACTTTCATAATTTCATATCTTACTACATACTTGTATCGGAAGCAGTATTTCCAGGAGGCCATATTTCCATAGTAACCGCAATGAAGCCTCAGCAGATCCAAATGCAAGCATATAATTCATCTCCATAAGGATCCTTCCCTGCATTATTTTTGAATGATAAACTTCCCGAGAGGTTGAGAAAGCAGAATATATTAAAGAGAAACTGACATACCCTATCAAGACGTATCACGGAGTAAGACAAGTCTTTTAAAGAGGTAGTGATTTCTTTTGAAAACTTAAATCCCAATCGTGCAGCAATTCTGAATGCCCGTAAAATGCGAGCTTCAAAACCATATACAGCTTAGTCAGATGCATTATAGAACAAACAGCTTTGAACGCATAAGAGGGGCAAACAAAGAGAGAGACAGTTTGAGATCATACAAAATCCAGATTAGAATACTCACCACAATCTTCAGAAAAAGAAGCACCCGCAGGGATTACTGTCTTCACCTATATAAGCACAGGAAACTACATTCATAACTAAGTGGACAAAATGCAAGTAATCTCTTGAAAAACAACAAAGAGCTGAAATAAAAGTATCAAACCCTTGATCTTTTAATATCTTCGATTCCACCAATATAGTCATATACAATATTTGAGTAAGGATCAAACATCAGCCTGCAGCAGCGATGATGAGATGTAAACAAAGTGTGAACTTTTAGAAAACAAAGAGCTGCTTATCGAGGGTGTGCAAGTAAGAAGTGCACCCACTTTTGGGTAGGATAAGCGGATAACACAAAGAGTAGCAATGACACCATAACCTGTAACAAGTGAGGGAGAGTACCCGTTAATTGTAAAGTCGCGTTGAGAACAATTTTTCCAGCGAATGTAATCATGTTCACTACAACCTCGGGGCTTTCTCAATGAAGTACTAGACTTCTTCCTAGCTTGCCTTGCAACAGTACTGAAACTTGAAACCTGCTCTGACAACGAAAAGGTAGCAAATTGGAGCACAAATATGAGACATAAAGGTGAGAAAGTGAAGGAAAGCCAAAAGTAGTTGTTATTGAAAAGCACAAACCTCGATAATAGAATCAGCAACATGTACATGACAGATAGGAAATCGCCTACCAACAATTTCACAGTGAGAGAATGTTTTAACAACCTCTTTAAGCTCAGCAGAAGTGATGACATCAAAATCTTTGGGGATTCGATTCAAAATGAGGTCACGCACACAACCACCAACAAGATATACCTGATAACCTACCATTACCATTTACCAATGATTCTATAAGTCAACTTGGGTTGGGATTGGGAATGTAATTATTAATTAAAATGAAAAAAAGAAGGAAACCTTTGTTGCGGAGAGACTTGAGAACAAAACGGGTGGGCTTATCAATCATGGAAGTGTATATCCCAAGTTCCTTTGAGCTCACTCTCTTCCATTCCTCCTTTTCCTTCTCCTTTCCTTTCGCTTTCGCCTTCGCCTTCCCTTTCGCAACTGCCCCACCATACAAATTCTAAACCAATTTCGAAGTAAAAACAGAATACAATTGAGATTTGAATTAGAATAAAACCTGTTGTATTGAGAAGCGGAGCAGCGCGAACAGGAGAAGGAGGATGAGGTGTTGCTGGTGGTGGGGGAGAGAGACAGAGACAGCGTAATAGGCGGAGAGGAGGTTGAATCAGTTTATTAGATTGGCGTTTACCCGCCAAACCAACACCCCCAATCCATATTCCAGATATTGCACCCGCCATTAATTTCACTCACCTTTGTTATCTTTTTCTTATTCTTCTTCTCAATCCCTAATTCAAATTTCCCTGCATTTCTTCCACTTCTTTCTTCTTCATCTTTCTTTCTTCCACCTCTCCTCTGCTCTTTCTTTTCTTTCTTTTTTTGTTGTTGGTTTGGATTGGTCTCCTACTCTTGGGCTTTCTCTCCTGCGGCCCTTTTTTTTCTCTTTTGGGCTTTCCTCTCCCCTTGAACTAAAGCCCATCATCCTATCCGCCTTTTTTGTTCTTTTTTACTGTTGTGCTACCTCCATACATTTCCAAGTTTCGTGCACCCTTTTAGGCACGCAGCATTTGAGTCGTCACTTAACATAAGAAGCAGTGTTAATGTGTTATTTAAAAGAAACATTGTTTAAAAACGGCTCACAAGGGAAGGGCTCAATGAAACGGAGGGTATCTACATATCAGACAAATGAATTATATCATTTAGGCTCATTGTTTAAAAACTTGTATTCTTTAATTTATGATGTTTTGAAATTCCAAGAATGAGTCCAAAGTTGATGAGGTGAGAAACAAAGAAAGCAAAGACAGAGAAAGGGATGGATTAATAGAATGAGAAGAAGAATGCACGTGGAAACATGGGGCGCCGATTTGTAGACTGGATGTATGTTTCATCAGTGAGTGAGTGAGTGAGTGAGTGAGGCTTGCCTTGCCTTGCCTGCCTTTATTTCTCGCTTCATTCTTCCCTATTAGCCTCACATTTGCATTTAACTCTCATCATCATTCATCACTCATCCCCACTAGCTCCCACCCGTTATCGGTTATCCCATATCCTTCATTTCTTATATACCGTCCAAATTTAATTTACATGACTATACATACACATCATATTCATATCTTTATTAAGACAGAATGTCTGTGGTCTAGCATTGTTTCCGTTGCAATATCCGCACCTTACCACACCGTTATTACACCTTGTACTCTTGCAGAATTCGCGACTTTACCAATACGTATTTTGGTTAGATTTAATAAGACTAGTCAAATATACGTCTGCAATCTCGATAACATGGTTCTAATCCAATTTGAATCTTAGCCGTCTTTCGTCATGCCCAAATTAAAGAGACTTAAGTGGTACCTGGTGGACATAAAAGGCCAGCTCTCAGTCGTATTGAGGATATTTTCTTGGTATTACCCGCAGCACTATGGTACTGACAATTATAATGATTGTTCTCGGGTTTCGACACGAGAGTTTCGGGTTTGGAGGATGAATTCGGGTACAAATGAATGGGTACTGGTCAGTACTTTGGTCGGGTCTGCATTGTTCTTGGGTGGCAGTAATTCCGTCTCCGTTGGAATTAAGTTGGAGAGAACAGTCAGAGGTAACTCCGTTTATTTTACGGATGATCGGCAGATAAAACATTTTGGTATGAATGGGATAAATAATCCAGGAAAAGACATGGGAATAATTATCTGAATGCAGTAAGAGTCTCAAGCAGATGTTGTGTTGCCTTGTCGAAGTTGACAAACCCCATAAACCAGAATTCATGGTTGTCCACTGTACTTATCTGAATATACCTTTCGGCAGGATTTTGTGTTATGCTCATCGGGTTAACACTGCTGATTTGTGCCAAAGGAATCATGACCTGTTACACCATATTACAATTAGTAATCACTAATCAACAAATATACTCATCTACAAGGTAAATAAGCATGATGATCAGTGTGTATGTACCTTGTAGTAACTCCAAGCCTCCTGACCAGAAGGCGCAATGAAGGAAAGAGGGCGGTCGCTGCAGAAGTCGACCCTGACATCAGACAGGTACAGGGTTCCAGCAACAGGTCCTGTGGTGGTTGACAGATAACAAGCAAAGGTCCTCTTAAGCTTCTCATACGGCTGTGTTTCGAAAGTCTGCCTGAAAATTGCCTCAAATCCACCTTCTGTCAATGCCTTTGCTGTCAGATTAATCTTCCCCCATGCTGCTTCTGACACTGACGGCCCTGTTTTCACTGCATAATATTTTTTTCAAGTTAGATAGATTTACCTGATCAATCTTTTAACATGAAGGTAATTACTAATTAATTAAAAGTAGGATGGAGATGAGATACGTACAGTGTTGCCAAATGTTGCGAGCAATGGTGTCGGCCTTGGTAGTCCAGGTGTTAAAAGCGTGGACAACGGGGTGAAGTGGATTATTGGAAGGAGGTTTGTCGATGGGAGAATAGAGCAGGTAAGGTTGATCATGGTAATACTGTCTCTGCTACTCATCAGCTTTCCACTTAGCTGCCTCTTGGTTTGCTGGGTGCACCCTCGGATTCGCCGGTGCTCCCATCACGTGTGTCCCCCACTTCTTTGTCTCCTCCGTACTCGCGGCCGCCGGTGCCAGCACTCCTTGTGCGCTCCCGGTCCCGGACATAATAATTTGTGATTTTAATAAATAAAAAAAGAATGTCACTGTTAAAAGTATAAATATTGCAATAAGGTGGATTAGTTGAACTGATATGATAATTAGTTTATAAATACAAAATATTAAGGCAGTTAGATGCTACAAATTGAGTTGTTGTTGTTGTAAGTTGTAAGACCTATGTGGTTGTGTCACGTGGAGTTGATATCTTTGGAGTTAAGGAAACCAGCTTAATCATTAATTAAGATTAATGTAATAAGAAATCAGCATTTGACTTTGTCTTCCTCTGTTTTTATAATTTTATTTTTATTATGAGAAGAAGAATACAGATGCTTACAGATGATAATAGTTGTTTGAGTGTTTTTTAATGTGTTGGTGACTAGTTGTTTCTGGAATTCTCCTACGACTTCACAAAAAATGATATTGTCGATAACCAAAAATTAATCGGCGTATCCGGACACGTATCCAAGGCACAGTTCTTACGTGTCCGTGCATGTTGGCTAAAAACAGAGACATCAAATATTATATTATCATCATGACTGTACGCCGTAGTTACGCCTCAAACCGCCACGTATTTCTAATTCCAAACACTAATCCTTTGCAGTTGTCATCTCCAAATATCGTCTGCCGCCACAATTACAATTCTCTCGTCGTAAATTTTGAGCAGAAGAAGGATGAGTTACAGCCAAGTTTCTCACGTTGCCCATGAAACATATCCTCCTATTGATGCCCCAGCCCCCAGGCCCAGGTGAATTCTTCTTTCTTACGCTTCTTAATTTATCATTGATTTTCTATCTCTATTCTCTATTTGTACACTCTGATGTGTTCAATTGAAAATGTTGTCATGTGTTCCATGTTCAGCGGGAATGTACCAGGCACCGCCACCGCCGCCTCGGCCGGGGTTTGAGCAGCAGGTATTTGGAGGAGGACCACCAGTAGGAGGCCAGGGTTACCAGAGCTACTTTGGAGGAAACTATCCACCGCCAACCCACATCCACCACAGCGGCCCTATCCGGCCCTTTCAGTCTTCTTACGATTATTCCTATGACAACCCATGTTCCTCCCTACTTAGGACTTGGTATGTCTTTTTTTAATTTTTCAATTCCGTCATCATCAAGCTTCTAGCTTTTTTGGTTTGATGGTAATACTAGTGACAAAATGAATGTGCAGCCTGGCAGCTCTTTGCTGCTGTTGCGTCATGGAGGAGTGCTGCCCCATCTGGTGACCTATTATCTTTGTCAAGAAAATCCATACTTTAATTTGTAACTTAATTACACTAGTACTTGAGAATAATGATGGTATACATTGTGTTTTTGTATCATATGTTTGCGGGCAATTAGGCCAATCTGCTCATAATGCCCAATACCCCTGCCGGCCCATAGTTAATTAATTCATGCGGCCCAAAAGCCCACTAGGATGATCAGTAGCAGGAGTCCGTACGTACGTGATGATGAATTGATGCCATTAACCTTTTGGCTAATCATGTCATTACATCAGGTTTAATAATCGTAATTAGAAAAGAGTACAGAGAAAAGCAAGTGAGAATATAACGCCGACTAAAGTTGGTGGTTTGCGGTTTCTTTTGATTGGATTACAACTTATAAAAGAAATGAACGTCGGCAAATCTTAACAAAAAAAAATAGAAACAAAACGTCAAAAACATGCAGCAGCTTCTCAAACCAAAGCTTTTTGCCGAACATGCATGCGCAGAATACTTGCCACTAAAGCTACGTGTTCATAACCAACGTGTTCGCCGTACCTTTATTTTTATTTTTTTGGCAAAGCAAAATGCAAGTATGCCATGCCCGTCGACGTACTAAATTTTCCAACAAGAAATATTGACAATTTGTTCATCTTTTGTTGCTATTAGATTTAATGACAATTGAAACAACATTGTCACATTGTACGTTATTGCTATGCTATAAAATTCTTATAACATGACACCGATTTATTTGGAAAATAAAGCTATGTTGTCGTATACTACTTCAAGGTTCTGCAATCTGAATTAAACTAGCAACTATGCCAACTGACAATATTAACCCAATATTGGTACATGAACGAGATTTAATTTAGAGACGAAATTTAGTCCTTATTGTTAGCTCTAGTACAAGCCTACAACCAACTCCAAGTAGGTGTAGTCCTTATCTTGGGACGGCATGATCATGGAGTGGAGTAAATTGGTAAAGCACGTGTTTTATAGGATTGTTATTAATTGTAAGCTCTAAAGTGCGTAATTAATATTCAAGGGTGAGAAACACAGTGGTATTTGCGTGAAGAAGCAAATAAGGCCGAAAATGAGCCCAAAGTTTCGTGAGGCGCCAAGCCACCTTTGATTTGCTTCAACATTTTTTGCTGTTTCTAAATAAGTGGGCCCGACCCATATTTAACCCAAATACTCCACTTATTACTGCAACGTAGTACTACACTGCAGTAAAAAAGAAGGTCGACGGAGTAACCGTTAAAGGAGGCAGTTGCCACTTGGCAACAGTTTGAGGTAGAATCACGTTGTTCTCGTGTGTGTGTGTGGGCATATTTGTCGTCAGTAAAATGTCACTTCCTCAATTCCGGGTTTCCCTTTTCCGGGCTTCACTCATTGTCACGTTCCACTTCCCCATGACACAACCACCTTCATGCTATACACTGTTTTCAGTTTTCGTAAACAATAAGTTAATGCTCAATCTCATGTTCGTAACACACCAGCACAGCTTGTACATACTCCTATGGTAAATGAATTCATTTTAAATTCTCCGTTAAAAAGACTTGTAAACAAACAAATTTGTGTGTGAACGTGTATGTTGAGTTGATTAACATGTACTATAGTCAACAACAGTCATATACTTGTAGAATCTACGTCTATGATAGTATATTCATCCCATTCTACATCTATTACATTCTAGTGACTTTGGCTACTTAAGTACTTTCGCTAAAATTCAACATCTACTAATTTAATGGATTTAGTTCGTAAAAGCTAATAACCCTAGGAAGGAAGCGGAAATTCAAATTAAATATCTACAATGTAGAAGTAGGGTTAAATTAATTAAATGGGAGGTGAAATGGAAAAGGAAAAGAGAAATGGGAAAAGAAGAGAAAAGAGCAAGTAAAAAAGAGGTGATTTAGAATTAGGATACAGAGGTCATGAAGAAAGGAAGGAAGAGGCAGGTTTAAAGGCAGTGGTGAGTCACGAGACTGGTACATACTACAAGTGTTGTTGTTCTAAATGTAAACCCCCTCGTGTTTGACGTGCTTTTTTTATTATTTTATTTTCTTTTTTAAAAAAAGAGCATCCCAATTCCCTCATCCTAAACTACTGGCCCCACTCCTTCTCTTACCCCCCAAAAAAATACAATTATAGTATTATTTAAGCCAATGGAAAAAAATAAATACTGGGGGAAGTAGAAAACAGAGGAAAACGATTCACAAAGGAAGGAGAAGAAGAAGAAACAAAAGGTGAGTTTGTCTCCGGAGAGAAATGCATATAAATTAATATAAACAGCCGGCTACGTAATTTATTAATTATTATTAATCTCGTGATTAATTTTCATTACCTTTTTTCTACCTTTCTTCCACCTCTTAACTTTATTTTAATAAAACCATAAAAACAAATACTAGTTTATGTGTTAATGTTTATTGTATTGAGTTTGTTGTTGTGGAGTGGTTGAGTGTTTACATATAAATAAATGTGGTGCCTTCATTTTAACATCACCATTTGTATACAAATTAGGAGTTTTGGGAAATTGGTAATGGGAAGCAGGAGTCACGTTGAGCACGACTTTTTGGGTATGGAGATTAACACCCCTACTTCCTCCTCTCTGCCTCGCCCTCGCCTTGACCGTCGTCAAAGCTTCCGTGGTAAATTTACCTTCACCCTCTCTTCTTTTTCCGTATCCATCATGTTAGCCGACTTTAAATCATTTTTGAAATCGAGGGACGTTTGTCATTGTTTTTGTGATTGTGTTGCCTGCCTGATTAGTTAGCGTAATTTGATTTTGAAATTGAATAATTTAATAATGGTACGAATTTGAAACGTGAACAAATGAATAGGCATTTCAAAGATTAATCCTGAGATAGTGAGAAGCGTGCTTGCTTCGGCCTCTAAGCCCGAAAAGTCACCCGGAGGTTTCGATCACAATCTTTACTCGCACCTCCCGCTCTATCAACCTCATCCCTTTTCCAGGTTTTTTTTTCTCTACTTTTCTATTCAATTTGTTTTTTCTAGTTAGATTTTTTGACTCAAATGAAATGAAATGAGGAGCATTCGATCATCACGCAAAATTGATACATATTCTTTAATGAGACCGGAATTGGTTAATTAACTATACAATGAGATCGTCTCATACAAGACTATAGCGATAGTATGTTTAAATGAACATGCATAGACGATGAGTGCTAAGAGTAGGGATTAATATGATAATAAAAACAGGGAAGGAAGCGAAGAGAAAGTAGTGAAAGAGAAAGAGAATGAGAAAGACGGTGATCAGACGACAGCACCGATGACTATATTCTACAACGGTTCTGTCTCTGTCTTTGATCTCCCTAAGGAAAAGGTACGTATCTTACACTACCGCCTGCTTTGTTTCCATCATTTTCAGTCATACGAGTACTAGCGTGATGTATACACTACCAATTAAGATGAGTAATTGAATAATGTTGACTGCAAATTAAATTTGCACAGGCGGAGAGCGTGATCAAATTTGTGGCTGAAAAGAGCAATTGCTCCATGAATGAAATGAGGCTTGTTGATCAGCCTTCCAACGTCCAAACTGATGATATTCTTGACACAAACAATGATGGAGGTATATCTTCGGTAATTATTTGTTGATTACTTGTTGCTTTTCATTATTTCATCTATTATTATTGATTATATTTCAGTCATTTTGTGATATAATATTGAAATTATTCTCTCTTATTTTTTGTTATGCATGTTTATGGCGTATACAGATCTTCCGATTAAGCGAAAGAAGTCGCTCCAGAGATTCTTTGAGAAGCGCAAAGAGAGGTACTTTCTTTACACTTTGCTCCTTTCTTTCTCTAGTACGTTGTCTTTTAAAGTTCTCCGTATTTGATACTATGCTTCCTAGTCCATCGAATATTAAAGGTTTAAACTTTGAACATGTTCATCATGAAAAGACCTTTAACAAAAGGAGACTTTGAAGAGTGTATGCATGCATCTCTTATCTGAACCATCTTTGAGGTTGGAGGTGTGTATGTAGTAGCCACGTAGTGGCAAAGAGCATTGTGATTGTACGAATTATAGGACCGGTTGAAGTCGTACATTTGATGTGGATGTGTTTTGTGATGCATACCATCATTTAGGAATCAGGGAGTATTGATATGAAATATGAATCTTGGAACAATAAATATGCATATGTAACAAGAAACATGGATGATGCTCATTTGATTTGATTCCTCACCTTTTTCCAATTAGAGAGGCCATTGAATTCATTACATTTCACTATTTCAGTTTTTACAAGTTTTGGGGAATGACTTTAAAAATTTTAAGCAACTAGTATCCTACACCACTCTAGCTCAAATTTTACTGGATATCACAAGATTCTTTGACAAGCTACTGGTTAAACCAAGATTAGGATAAGAGGACGTCTTGAATGTTGAAGTTGGGAAACTTGAAATGATGTGTTGACTTGAGGAATGTTTGGAGTTTGCGTAACTTGGTTGAACAAGTCTACACAAGTGTCTTAACTTACAATATTGTTTTCTTTACAAAAACGTGGGGAATTGGCATAATATATTGTTGAATTGTACACAAAAGGACGCGGTTTTGAAAGGATGGTAATGTAAAAGTTTGGTTGGTTTGTGGGTGCAGGTTGATATCAGTGTCGCCATATCTAGCTGACCACGTGTCTCACCTCCAACACAAGGCTTTGGCCTAACAACTTTGTTCTTTGCTTTTGTCTCCAAATAACGGACGCCCTCTTTCTGTTGATTACCCACGATGCCTTGCCGTTGCCATGCACCGCCGCCTGTCATGTCGTGACCTTTAGTATTGTTCGTCAAGCTTCCTGCAGCTTCCGGGTCTCCTTCTTTTGTCACATTATGGGAATTTATCTTGCTTTTCTCATCGACTCGTATCTGAACTAAACAAAAGGTTTCGAATTAAAGTAGGAATATAGTTTTATATAGTAAATGTAGTATGATGAACCTTCTCGGTTGCTTAGGCCGTACCTAATGTTGTTAGTATATGAAATGATTATGTCGTATTCGGAGTAGTATTCAAATAGTACATGGTAGTATATAGTAGCAGTAGTAGTTAATTTGGAACATTGTAAGACTTGAAACGGCGTTCTTTATATCTTCACTGCTTCTTTATTGTGTTCTTCAGAAATCCTTTTTGTCACATGTTTGATTGACTTTCTGTACAATACATGGACATACTTTAATTTGCTGTCTTGCAATAGTTTAGAGCATAAGATTTATTCAATTAGTCCTAATCAGCTGTGATGTACAACTTAAACAAGAGTAGCCTATGAGTCGTTATCCCTTTGGATGACAAATTCGTTGTTACATTTAAATGCTCGAGTCAACTAAAATAAAAGCAATTAGTTCTCACATTTAAATGCTCGAGTCGACTAAAATAAAAGCGTCAAGCCAGGAGACCATGGTTTCAGAATTAGCGGCTTCTGCCCAGGGGAGATTTGCAGTGAAGATCAAGGGCAATGATAAGGGAAAACCGGCTGTTCCTTGAACAATTCTTTCTTCAAAAACTTAGTTTTGACCTAATGAGCTTTCTTTACGTTGAGTTAACCCGGAGGGTTCGACTAATGGAGAAAAAACTGGTGGGATAATAGTCTAAGATATCCCACACACGTGCACAAAAGAAGAGGCAATGGCGGGGAATCTACAGCCCTCCAACCTGCTGATGGAGGAAATTACGGCTTGACATGAGCATGCTTCCCAACCTTGACATGAAAAAACTAAAATAGATTATAAGAGTAAGAAGTACATAAAAACAAATAGAATAGACCATCAAGCCAATAATATTTGGTGTATGGGGTTGTAACTTATAATCAAACACATTCTATTAGACTTTTCAGTGCATTCCGTTGCAACATAGACAAGTTCTTCCCTTGAAAAAAAAAAAGAGTTTTGATCGTAAAAATGCCTTCCTTCAAAGGGAAGACGTAGAGTTCATCTACGGAGTATCTACGGAGTAATTCATTTTGTCGCCGTAAATAAATGAAGCACTCATATTTAGATTTGGTTTTGTTGCAAAACCCTACCTTTGAAAATTTATTACGGGGGAGAGTGAAATATGTTAAGTCCGAGAAGAAAATAAAGGAAAGGGAAAAATAGTGAAAACCCAATCTGAGTTGGGGAAGCAATGCAAAGATCTGAAGCCAGACCTCCGTAAGTTAGTCTAAGGATCTGATCATTTTTAGTTGGAAAAGGCGTTAAATATCTTTTTTAAGATACCAACTAAACCAATACGCCATAGACTCTCTCAGTCACGAGCCAAAGTTAAAGTGGTCATTTGTAAAGGAAAAGACTCACCAGCAGAGACAGAATACCCGGGAGGTTTCATTAGGAGGAAGCTCGATTTGACATGCTACATTAAGTGGTAGGGCCTAACAAAATTCGACAAGCAGATGTGAAGCATAGAAGCACTTAGGAGGTTAGGAGTGAGCTGAAATCACTGAAGAGGGGAAGTCAACCTACTCAACTGTACCAAGCGAAGAAAAAGTAAAGTCTTTGCTAACTCAGCTTTGAGCTTCTTGTCAAGATCCGCTACTTATAGAAACATGCAAGATATAGCATGTAAAACGAAGAACACACACATTCTACGTTAGAAATCAGCAAAATATTTACAAACACATTTTAGGTCCTAAAGATAAACAATTATGCAAACACCCCAAGAAACATAGATTTACTAATCAAACTGTTAAATCGCGATGAGTCTCTTCTCCATCTCTTTATTTGTAAATGCCAACCACCAAACATGGAAAGCACTCGGTTTGGACCAGTTCTACAAAATGGATGTCCTTAAACTCATGCAAATTCCGATTCTTCAAGTTATTCGCTTATGGGTCGTTTGTTTTTAGGGATAAGAGGATGGGATAAGATTATTTATCCCCGACATCCAAATTCCCATGTTTGGTAATGAGAAATAGAGGGTGGGATAAGGATGATGGAGATTTCTTATCCCACATTTTTAATACCTAGGGGGAGCAGATATTAGGAGGAGAGATAAAAACGTGTTGAAATGACACATTTGCCATTACTAAAATGAGAAATAGAACATTAAAATATAAATGATAATATTGTCATTCTACAACTATTTAACAAATCTCACTCTAATTCCATCTTCTAATCCCACATTTACCCAAACAAGGGATTGGGATTATCCCTCTCCTCATCCCTCTCCTTATCCCACCTCTTATCCTCATCTCTTATCCCACAATCCAAACGAGCTCTTAAGGCCTAAGATCATGTATATACATAGCAACTTGGCGCATGTATTCATACAGACCAATCTGATCAGCGGCATAAAATTTGGATTTGAATTTTGTGGTCAGTGAGCCGTAAATTCTGGAAATACTCATAGCGCCTCACCCATCTTCATGTCTCTACTTTCCTGGTAAATCATATTCTCAAGGTCCACCCATGTCCTTGGGCAATGTATGTTGCTCTTTCAAAATATATAATAGCCTTTTCAAAAATAATATTAAAAATCAGATGACGAAACTTAGTATAACACCACATAAATGGACGTAACGTAGCTCCATTAATGATATAATATATTCTTTTCATTTTTAAATATTAAACTTCAAAAACTAATGATAATTTTTTCTTTCCTTTTCCACTACTTTTATAGCACGAGTTTGAGTGTCAGCAATCTCCTCTTCGGGCTCCTTTTAACCAGAACTTGATGCTTTGGCCACAAAAATCAATTAAGTCATGTCATCAATTCTATTGGCTTAATCACACTTAATATTGTTATACTATGATAGTAAAACAGAGGAAAGATCTGGGAAAAGCTCACTAAATTATCACTAGAAATTGGGCTTATAAAACCAAATTAGAAATTGGGGCTTATAAAGCCAAATACCAACAGCATAACAACCTAAACCAGTAAAATAGGATCATAAACGCCACTAATAGCATAAACCTATTGAATCCTAATAACCTGGAATTATGGAGGTTCGTCTATTAACAAACTAACAGTATTCAAGTTAAACAACAACTTCCTAAACTCTAGGACTCAATTTGATATGGTTCAAATTGCACTCGTTCTTTATGAGTGTGGAATCCCACACCATATGGTCGCCAGTGGACCAGCGGTCAACATGATCACTCAACCACCTACTGAGCGTGGTATCATACTCCTTTTCCTGTACTCTTACTCTTACACGAGTTTGAGGCTCAGCCTCCTCCTTTTCGGACTCAACCTCCTCCTCTTTGGAATCAACCTCCTCGGGCTCCTCAGAACTAGGAAAGATTTATGGAAAAGCTCACAAAGTTATTATTCGAAATTGGGCCAAAACAGAATGAAACAACAAGCTCACAAAGTTATTATTCGAAATTTGGATGAACCCTAAGTAAGAACAGATCCAAGTTTTAATCTTTATCTTTTTAAGTTAAACAACAATAGCATAAACCTAGAATCCTAATAAACAACAACAACAACAACTCTAGGACTCAATTATTAAATACAACATTATTAATTTCAAAAAAATAAAAAAAAATTACAACATAATTAATTAGTATAACAATAATTAAACTTTTTACGTAAAAAAAAAAAAAGAAAAAACACGAAAATCTAACCTTGGACGTGAGGAGGGCGTGAAGAGGAGAGACGGAGGGAACGCCAGGCGAGGTTTAGGACGATGAAGAGAATAAGAATGTCAATCGTCATCATCGTCGACGTCGAAGGAGCGCCGGAGAAGATGTTAGGGTATGTAACTAGCCGAAGAAGTACACTCTCTATCCGAATGTTCCTCTCATATCTTCCGTTGAAACTTAGTATAACACGACATAAATGGACGTAACGTAGCGATAAATGGTTTCCATTAATGATATAATATATTGTTTTCATTTCTAGATATTAAGCTGCAAATACTAACAGAATTTTTTCTCATTGTGACACGTCATTTGGAAGATTTTTTTTGTTAGCCTATAGTTTTATTACTAATCTTTTTACTCGTGCAAAATGCACGAGAATTCTAAATGCTAATGTAAAAATACTTTTATTCATGTCAATGTTGAAATATAAAGAAATCTAACCTTTGCAAATTTAAACCTAAATACTAACACATATAAATTTAAAATTTATCGAGATAGTAACAGAGAATTCGAAACAATACAAAAATGACAAACAATACAACCCTATGTATATTGAACGTTTTTTTTTAAATAATGCTTTTAATTAAAGTATTTCAACTTTTGGGTGTGGAATGAAAATATTTGCGCGAAATGGGTCCATGTAGGATCGGGAATTACCCGAACCAAATTTTTTCGTTTTCAGACAAAGGAACCATAACCGCCCGGATTTCTGACGGTTTTGGCGGGTTCTTTGATTAACGAAATTTTTCCAGAGTCACCAAAACCGTCCAAAAAAAGACGGTTTTGGACCAAAACCGTCGGGATTTGGGGCGGTTATGCTAAAACCGTCACGCGCCCCGGCGGTTTTGGGTTGTTTTGCGGAAAAAAAAAATTACAAAGCTATTCTCAATCCTACGTGGACCCATTTCGCATAAATACTTTGTTTCCACACCCAAAAGTTAAAATAATTCAATTAAAAGCATTATTTAAAAAAATCGTTCATGTATATTACATTATTATAACAATGGTTCCTATATAATTATGGTTACTAAGTAAAAGCAACCCATCTAAACACATAAGATGGTGTTCAATGTCACGGGGTGATTCTCCAACCGTGATGGCACTAAGCCAAATGGCCTAGTCAGTCAAGCCAAGGATCGATACTTAGATGATTTAGGGACTTAAAATATATTTTGGTAGGACAGTGGCTCGCCTAGGACAAGGCTGGCTACGTATCTCGCTCTTGAGAATCAAGCCTTCGTAGTTCACCAACGATGGAGACCACGGACAAGACAAGGACACGAATGCGCTAATGCACGGACAAAGGGACGAATGCAACAATGCGTGTATGCAAGCCCGATCATGTTATTAATCCAAACACACACATCTATTCATTACGATCATGTTATTAATCCAAACACACACATCTCATCTCCCTTGCGTTCTCCTCGTCGTTAGGGAATTTCAGTATCGGAGTTACCACTTGGCGGTCAGTATCTACGTTTATCCACGGGTAGTGCCCATGTTAATCCGTAAGTATCTGGAAAAAGCTACACATACAACTATTGTATGTGAATCTCCATACAACACAATTCTATTGGTCCATTAAACTAATAATAAAAAAGATTCTACTTTCAAAAAAATTTGAATTCAAAATAATAATAAAAAAAAGTTTATTTGAAATTTAAATTTTGCAGTGGGTCTGACCAAGTTACAATGCAAATTCGGTTTTCTATGTTGTGCTATTTCCCGAGGAAAATTTCTGAATAGCACAAGAGAAACCAGTTGATACTAAATATAATAGGCCGAAACTATAAAATAAACAATGAAGCTTTGTCAGTTTCATAACGGAAGTACACACCCTTGTTCCAAGATTAGTACAGTGGTCGGCCAAACAGTACAGAGAGAAAAAAACCCCGACTCCCAGGGCTCTGCGGCGACAAAAACCCTAGACCCTAGGTGAGGCTTTTCGACCCCAAAAATCACGATTTTTGTGGGGCTTTGAGTGATCGGACTTTCTCCCGGCGATTAAAAGCGTGAGAAGGTCTTTTGTCAGGTGTGATACTGTGTGATGGCGGAAAAATTGGCGGAAAGATGCGAAAAATTGAGGCTGACAAAAGACGAAGAGGCTGTGATCGATTGCGATGGTCTGATCGACGAGGCTATGAGAAAACAGGCGTCACTTTGTGTGGTGGGAAAGCTGTATACATCAAGTGGTTACCGGTCGGACTCTTTCATGAATGCTATGAAGAAGGTCTGGAGACCATCGGGTGGAGTGGTGATTGAAGAATGGGTGGAGAATATCTATACGATTCAGTTCTTCACGATGTCGGAAAAGATGCGAATTTTGAACGAGGGTCCTTGGTCCTTTGACGGCCACTTGCTAGTTCTTCGGGATGTGAAAGGTGACGAAGGCCCTGATGATTTTACTTTCGACACGGCAGCGTTCTGAGTTAAGTGTTATGACCTCCCTTTATTGATGAGAACAGAGAAGGTAGCGCAGGTGATTGCGAGAAATATGGGTTCTTTTGTGGAATTCGACGATTCTGACCATTCTCGGCTTTCACGGTCGATTAAGTTCAAGGTGGAGATCGACCTGACAAAGCCACTGAGGAGGGGGATTAATCTCAAAGTGGGAGGTAAGACTAAATGGTTTGCGATCAAATTTGTTAAGTTACCGGATATTTGTTTTTACTGTGGTCGTATTGGTCATGTGGTTGCGGATTGTAGCCTAGTAGATGATAGTGTAACTGAGGAGGATTATCAATATGGGAGTTGGATGAAAGCTTCACCCATGAAGTTTAGAAGGACAGAGAATGAGGGGGGAAAGGCAGAGGAGAGATTATTTAAGGCGCTTCGGGGGGAGAAGGATGGGGTGAAAGTAAAACTGAAATTTGGGAGGGAGGGTGAGGGGGAAAGTAGTAGTAGCATGGCAGATGGGGATGGGGGAGAGAATGGGAAGGGGATGCAGTTAGATGATGAAGTGGAGGTGGACAGTTCGAGTGAGTTATTGAAGAGAAAATTCAGTAAGTCGATTGGTGGGGGGGTAGGGAAGAGTTCAAGGCAGGCTCGGGAATTTAACATTGATGATACATCGGCGGAGGTTGCTCAGGGGCAACTCCGCCGGTCCCAATGAGTCTCCTATGTTACAACTGTCGGGGTTTGGGCAACTCCCCGGCAGTTGCAAATCTCAAAAAGTTGCTGAGGAGGGAGAGTCCTGATGTGGTGGTGTTAGTGGAAACGAAACTCAGTGGGATCGAGATGAGGGATGTTAAGGCTCGGTTAGGGGATTACGAGGGATTGTTTGCGGATTCAATTGGTAGGAGTGGTGGGATTGCTATTTTGTGGAAGGACAGTGTTGATATAAGCTTTTTATCTTCGACATCTCATCACTTGGATGTCGAAGTTAAGGGGCTATTTTCTGATGTAAAATGGAGAATGACAGCTCTTTATGGGTGGTCAAGAAGAGAGGAGAAGGAGAAAACGTGGGCTCTGTTGCGAGAAATACGGCGGGTATCAGATTTACCATGGATGGTTGTAGGTGACTACAATCAGATTCTTTTTGATGAAGAGAAGAAGGGGGGACCTCCTAGGGACCCGAGAGAGATAGCTGACTTTCGAGAAGCGTTGGATGATTGCGAACTCAAAGACCTGGGTTTTTTGGGTGATCCGTTTACGTGGTGGAATAAACAAGCGGAGCCTAACCATGTTTTCGAGAGACTTGACAGAGCTACGGCAACTTTGGAGTGGATTGAGAAGTTTCCGCAGGTTACTGTGTATCATCTTGATCGTGAACGATCGGATCATTGTCCATTACTTCTGAAGGTGTATACAGGTGAGGTAAGGAAGGCAAAGCGAAGATTCAAATTTGAAGACATGTGGGTTACTTCGCCGGAGTGTGAGCGGGTGGTCGAATATGCGTGGAACAGTGGGGCAGCGATGGTAAATGCAGCTGAAGTACTTGTTAAAATTAAGGGGGTGAGTGAGGAGCTCTGGAAGTGGGCTCGTGATGAGTTTGGGGGGTTGGGAAAACAGATTGAGGAGGCGCGAAAACGTATAACTTTTCTGGATAATTGTGCTCCTACAGAAGGCAATGTTCGTGAACGTAGGGGGCTTTGTGAGCGTATGGACGAGCTGTTACTGAGGGAGGAGATATATTGGAGACAGAGATCAAGGGTAGCGAATTATGTTGGGGGGGACAAGAACACTAAATTTTTTCACATGAAGGCTAATTTACGTAGGAGGAAGAATGTCATAACAAAGCTCGAAGTGGAGGATGGAGTGTGGGCAGAGGGGGATATAGAGGTGGGAGGGGCTGCTGTGTCGTATTTTCAGGAGCTGTTTTCTGCTACTGAGATTACGGGAGTGGAGGAGGCGCTATCGGGGGTGGAGAGACGTGTGACCGAGGATATGAATGAGAGCCTAACAGCGGGGGTGACGAGTGAGGAGGTTTGGGAGGCGTTGCGACAGATGCACCCAAGTAAGGCACCGGGTCCTGACGGGCTAAATGCAAACTTTTTCCAAAAACATTGGAGTATCGTGGGGGCGGATGTTGTACGGTACGTGGCAGCTTTGATCGAAGGAGAGTGTAATTTTACGGAGGTGAACAAGACTAACATAGTTTTGATTCCCAAGGTGAACAAGCCTGTACGCATGACTGAATTTAGGCCTATAAGTTTGTGTAATGTATTATATAAGTTAGTTTCGAAGGTCCTTGCTAATAGGCTAAAAAATTTTCTCCCATCTATTATTTCTAAGTCTCAAAGTGCGTTTACGCCGGGGAGACTTATAACAGATAATGCACTTATTGCGTTCGAGGTGTTCCATTATATGAAAACGCATCACAGTGGAAATATGGGTTACATGGGGTATAAGTTAGATATGAGTAAGGCGTATGACAGAGTCGAGTGGGGTTTTTTACGAGCTGTGATGGAGAAGATGGGATTCTGTGCTAAATGGAGAAGTGTAGTAATGAGGTGTATATCGACGGTCAGTTCTGCTGTCCTGATCAATGGTGAACCGACAGACTATTTTTGTCCAGGTAGGGGGCTTCGTCAAGGAGATCCCATATCCCCCTATCTGTTCATCATTTGTGCGGAGGCTCTTTCGGGGTTGGTAGAAAAAGCGATAGGTAGGAAAGCCCTTTATGGGGTTCAGATATGTCGGCGGGCGCCAACAATATCTCACCTTCTGTTTGCGGATGATAGCATAATTTTCAGCCGGGCGAGAGATGGGGATGTCACGGCCATCAGAGATGTCATCCGGATTTACGAGGCGGCGTCGGGGCAGAGGGTGAATTTACAGAAGTCTGACGTTTGTTTTAGTGCAAACGTGGAGGAGGGGGAGAGACAGAGGATTGCGGGCTTGTTGGAAGCAAGTGTAGTGGAGACGCACCAGTGTTACCTTGGGCTGCCGGGGCTGTGGGTCGTAATCGACGTGCTGCCTTTAGTGTGATCAAGGCGAGGGTGTGGAAAAAGTTACAAGGATGGAAAAGAAGTTTACTTTCTTTTGCAGGTAGAGAGATCCTAATCAAGGCTGTGGCCCAGGCGATCCCTACCTACCATATGGGATTGTTTAAGCTTCCGGGTAGTCTTTGTAATGAATTAAATTCCATGATGTCTCGGTTTAGGTGGGGTGCGCGAGAAGGGGAACGGAAGATACACTGGGTGGCTTGGGAGAAGATGTGCTACTCTAAGTGGGAGGGGGGAATGGGGTTTAGGCACATTGAGGCGTTTAATGAGGCTATGTTAATGAAACAAGCGTGGAGGATTTTAACAAATCCGGAGTCTTTAGCTAGTGTTTTATTGAAGGCGCGGTATTTCCCAAATTGTACGTTTCTGGAGGCTACCCTGGGTAGTCACCCGAGCTATGTGTGGAGAAGTATCGTGGGAGTAAAAGGTGGTTTGGAGGGAGGGTGTCGGTGGCTAATTGGTGATGGGCGGTCAGTGAGGGTGTGGGAGGATAGATGGACGATGAGGGGTCCAACTTTTAAGATTGTATCGCCGAGGAGTGGGGAGGGGGAGCTGAAGGTAGCGGAGTGGATCGATGAGGATTTACGAATATGGAAGGAGGGTGCAGTTAGGAGGTGTCTGTTAGGATTCGAGGCTGATGAAATTCTGAGTATCCCACTAGCGTCGAATGGGGGTGCTGACAGATTGGTGTGGCATTATAGTAGGGATGGTGATTATAGCGTAAAGTCGGGGTATCAATATGTGAGGCAGAGGTTGTGTTTAGAGAAGGGGGGAGAGGGGTGCAGTGTGGGGACCGAGAAGGGGAGCTGGTGGAGCGGGTTGTGGAAACTGGCTTTACCGCCGAAGGTGAGAGTTTTCGTGTGGAGGCTATGCAAGGGGGCCCTTCCGACGAGGACTAATATCCAGAGGCGAATTGAAGATGCTGATGTTTTATGTCCTAGATGTGGTTTAGCGGCTGAAAGCGAGACGCATGCACTTGTGTCGTGTCCGAAGGCAAGGATTGTTTGGGAGGAGTTTGGGGAGGAGATTGAGGAATGGGATGTTTGTCGAGTTGGCAAGGATCTGGTGGAGCGGTGGTGTGAGCCGAATGAGAGAAGGAGAGGGTTGTCGCGGGTGATGGTGGCGTGGTCGATTTGGCTAGCAAGGAATGAGGAGGTCCAAGGAAATGGCGAGAGCGAGGTAAGTAGGGTGGTAGAGAGGGCCAGAAACTATCTTGCAGCTTATGCCGAGGCTAACGATGATGGAAGGCGGAGAGTTGCAGGGGGAGGAGGGGGCTGTGGGGGGGAAAAGTGGAGGCCGCCTGAGGTGGGGGTGGTGAAAATAAATACCGATGGGGCTGTTTTGGGGGGGGCGGGGTCGGGAATGGGTGTGGTTGTGAGGGATGAGAACGGGAATGTGAGTAGCGTGGGGTGTAGACAAGTAAAGGCGAGGTGGGAACCGGAAGTCGTGGAAGCGAGGGCTGCTGAGTTTGGCCTTCAAATTGCATGGCAGCGTGGTTGTGAAGAGGTCATCCTAGAGTCGGACTCGCTGTGTCTGGTTAACGCTCTTAAAAATAGGTCTTTTGCTTCTAGTCATTTTGGTTTAGCTGTGTTAGATGTTTTCAAATTTGCTAGTAGATTTAAGTCGTGCAAGTTTAGTCATATTCGTCGTAGTGGTAATAGGGTTGCTCATGAAGCTGCTCATTTAAGCCCGATCGAGTACTCGACTCGGGTTTGGGTGGATAGTGGTCCTGAATCTGTACTTGATTTAGCAGCTATCGATTTCGTAGCTGCAAGTTTTGAATAAAATGGTAGAACGTTTCCCCTCAAAAAAAAAAAAAAAAAAAAGTTTCATAACGGAAACTACTATAAATAACTATGCAAAATGATTATTCATGTTGATACTACACATTAGATACTCGTTGCTAAAATTTTAATATATCGTGAAAGAAATGTCATTAATATTTAAGCGAAATTGCGGAAAAACTGTACTCATAGGGCATGAGAATGCGGAAACATTGTACTTTCGGAGGGGTTTGCCAACTTACACATATCCTTAACTTTATATTTTTTTTTAATTAAAAATGTCCATCCATAACTTCGTTAATCGTGTGGCAGAAGTAGAAAACATGGGTACATTGTGTAAATACCGGTAGCGACCCACGATCTAGGATGGTAAGAGAACATTTAGTAGAAAAACGCAACAAAACTACCCGAATGTGGTATCGTTAACTATTAAGTAAATAACTTAAATAATAGATTAGAATATAACATTGTCTAGTTTTATTAAAAGAATAATAGTTTCGAAATGTGTTTCAAACAAGAATTGAGTCACCTCATTAGCAACGGTTGAGTTTATATGTATATATGTATGAATGATAATTTAAACAACTATGCTATGCAAGACAACGTGTTTATGGCCAGGTTCAATATACATATATAATGAATTATGTCAATTAAACTTGTTTTACATATTTGATGAGATATTTTAGTACGTATGCATTCGTTTAGCTATAATTTCGTGACGGAGGTATACAGAATAGTAGTTAATGTTAGTAACTTTAAGAGTGTGCGTGACGCCTAATATAGTTTGTCAGGGTATTGTGTTATTTGCAATTTATTATATATAATTCATGTTAATAGTAGTTTCAAGCTCATTAAGATCGAGCAAAATATTTGGATTGTTGTTGAAGTCAATAGCGTTCGTCACCATCTCCTGAAACCATAAAGACACTAGTCGGATATTATGTAAATTGGATACTAATAATAGATATCACAACCTAGTTGAAACTAATTAATAATTACATTGCACAATGTATTCAACTTCTGATACTAAATAAGTTATATATATCAGATACAATTACAACTACTGAAACTAAGTAAATTATATTCGACTTCTACACTTTCATCACAGATTGAAACGAGGATAAAAATCGTCATTGAAGCAACGATGTAACATCGTCATGCCCTTTGGTTCTCTCTAATATATATAAAAATACCCAATCTTATAAAGACCTAATTTCAAATTTTATAACCAAATATCTTGAACTTAGAACAGCAACGATGTATGGAAACTAAATGAGTTAGCTTCAAATCCATGAGTTCTTTATTTGCGCCGGGAAATTAAAGGTGCCAAACGTTGAAGTTGATCTAATAAGAGTTCATGTCGATAAAAGATGAAGAATTTATTTTACTTGAAGGTCGTACTAGTTCATATGAAACATGGTGTTTTTAAAACAAAAAAAAAAATGTTGAAATTTGGTTGATAATGGAGGATGCTAATGTAGAAGATGAAAATGGTTTAGACATGTTGTTTGAGTAATATTTCTGATTTTTGATAGATAATAATAATTTAATTTTTAATTGTTTTTATTAATTGGATGTTTGGGTTCCCAAAACCTTTCCCTCCAACTTTCCCTCCACTTTTTTTTTCCTCCAAAACCAAATGGAATCTTTTTTGGGTAGGTGATGTCCCATGTTTTGATTGGTTGTTGTATGGAGATTCACATACAAAGGTTGTATGTGTATCACCTTCCGTAAGTATCTACGATCATCCACGGGTAGTGCCCATGTTAATCCGTAAGTCAGTCTAAGGCTCTAATCATTTTTAGTTCGAAGAGGCGTTAAGATACCAACTAAACCAATACTCTTATTATTAAGAATTTCTTTATATTTCATTTATATTTGGTTACTCGTGTAATGGATCCAATACGCCATAGACTCTGTAAGTTAAAGTGGGTCATTAGTCAAATATAGAACGAATCAAGTTAAGCCTGTTTTTCGGTTTGGACACCGTTGTTTAGTTTACAATCAAGTTAGTATTAACTTTTTCTTGGTAAAGGTGTCAAGTGGTCTCCAAACTCCAAATCGACCCAAATTAACCACACTATTAATAAATTTGATCAATAAACAAATCTACAGATATTTTTAGGATTAATATCATCAGATCATGTTAAAACAGATCAATAAAGGGGAAAATACCAACAGATTCAATCAATCAAAAAAAATGTAGGTCGCAACCAGGCCCCCAAATCAGGAGATTCAGAGGGGGCAGACAAATTGACCTAATAACTTGCTCAATTTCCGTGCACATTACCATGCTTCCTTCCTTACTTTTTTAATCCAGAGCATCGGCTTATTGTGCACGGCTTCTCCTAATTCATCATAGGATTTGATTTATTCACACAAATTTATTTAAAAAAATAAATAAATTATGAGAGAGCATCAGTTTTAAAAAGCTCGAATTTTTGAATCATCAACCAGATTCGTCAGACGATTTCTAATTTCATTCATCATCTGCTCCCCCTTTCAATTAAATTTATTTTCTCAATAAAAACACTACCAATAACTTATAATTAAAAAGATTTATACTCGAAAATATAACGAATTTGAAGATCCAAAAAAATAGAGAGAGATGAAACCAAAAGCTAAAAGTGTGAAGAAAGGAACGAAGAAGCAGAGATAGAGGGAGGGGGCTGCCATAGAAGAGATTGATTATTAGAGGAGAAGAAACACGTCTTTAATAAGGGGGAAAAACGTCACTCTAAACCCTAGAGATTAAAGATGGGCTTCATCCTTCACTCTCTCTTTATGGCCCATCATTATCCTTCACAAACTGTCTAGCCCAACACTACAAACCACAACAACAATACTCCAATGTTTCAAAAGGCGCTCTTGTTATAGCGGGATATCATAAGTCACTACTCACTAGTCACGTATACGACTATACGCTAATCTTATGCCTATACTCCGTATGTTGACAATATCGAGAGGTTACTTACGGATGATTGTATCTACACTTTACAAATTGTATACAAATTGGAATCTTGATCAAATTGTATACAAATTGATTGTATTACACTTTACATTTATTCGCATAACCTTCATGCCAACATTCAATCGTCCACACGATTTGAATATGATTAGAATTTAGAAGGTTACACAGTTACTTCGGAGTAACCAATAAAAGTTGCGGACAACGATTCCGTTTAAAAGTCTATATTTTGTCGCATACATATATTATTATATCCGTCAATGAATCAATGACTCTCGACGGTAGCACTAGTAGGGGAGAGCAAAACAAGATCCATCCCGAAAACAATTAGGTCCGGTCCTCGGTCCAACTTTTGTTGTAAAATATCAAACCCTAGTCTAGCTAGAGTGACAACCACGAAGGAAAGAAAAGGAAGTGGTCTTCATTGAGTCGTGAACCCGTTGACTCGTGAGGACTCGGCAACCCGTTTCCCCAGAATGAACTCAGAAGCCGAATATCACACACCCTCATGATCAAACTCCTCCGCCACCGTGCGCCGCCGCTGCGATGGTCCAACTCCGCCTTTTTCGGCCCCACAAAGCTGACATTCTCCGCCCAAGCAGCCAAATTATCCGCCGAAGACTACTCTTCCGGCGCGGGTGCCGAGTTCGACTGCCACGTGTACGGACGCGCGATACAGGAGTGCGTGTCACGTGACGACCCCAGGAAAGGGCAGGCGTTGCACTGTCAAGTAGTAAAGAGAGGTAACTGCCTTGATCTGTTTGCCCAAAACGTTCTTCTTAACTTGTATGTCAAGTCTCATTTAGTTTGTGATGCATGCAAAGTGTTCGACGAAATGCCTGTGAGAAATACCATCTCATTTGTCAACTTAATTCAGGGCCTGGGCCGGGCTACCCGATTCCCTGAGGCTTTGGTGTGTTTCTCCAGGTTGCATTCCGAAGGCCATGAACTTAACACCTTTGTTTTCACCACTGTCTTGAAGTTGCTTGTTTCTATGGAACGTTCCGACCTCGGTTACGATATCCATGCCTGTATTTTGAAGCTTGGGCATGACGCTGACGCCTTTGTGGGGACTGCCCTTGTTGATTCTTACTCTATGTGTGGGCTTGTGGATTTCGCCAGGGGCGTTTTTGATGGAATTAGGGTTAAGGATATGGTTTCTTGGACTGGGATGGTGGGTTGTTACACTGAGAATAGTCGCTTCGCTGAGGCATTGGAGTTGTTTTCGGAAATGAGGAGGGTCGGGTTTAAACCGAATAATTTCACCTTTGCTAGTGGGTTGAAGGCTTGTGTTGGGTTGGGGGAAGTGGGTGTGGGTAAGAGTATACATGGCTGTGCTTTGAAGACTAGTTACGAAAAGGATAATTACGTTGACATGGCCCTCCTAGACCTGTATACTAGTTTTGGTGACCTTGGGGATGCTCAGCAAATTTTCGATGGTATGCCCAAAGAGGATATTATTTCTTGGAGTTTTATGATTTCCCGTTGTGCACAGTCTGATCAGAATGATATAGCTCTCTCAATTTTTCGACGGATGAGGCAATCGGTTATGCCTAATGAGTTCACTTTAGCTAGTATGTTACAGGTGTGTGCAAATTTGTCTGATCTGATTATGGGGAAGCTTATGCACTGCCTTGTTTTGAAAGTTGGCCTTGATTCCAATGTGTTTGTCTCCAATGCCCTAATCGACGTGTATGCTAAATGTGGAAGGATGGATGAGTCGGAGATCCTCTTTAACGAATCAGCCCACAAAACGGATGTTACGTGGAACACCATGATTGTTGGTTATGGTCAATTAGGGGAAGGGGAGAAAGCATTGATGACGTTTAGGGATATGCTTGAGAATAAGCTCTTACCAACTGAAGTTGCATATTCAAGCTCACTCCGTGCTTGTGCTAGCTTAGCATCAGTGGATCCTGGAATGCAGATACATGCCTTTGCTATTAAAACCAAATACGACAAGGATAGTGTGGTTGGAAATTCGTTGGTAGATATGTACGCCAAGTGTGGAAACATTAAACCTGCTCGTTTAGTGTTTGATAGGATGGACAAACCCGATGAAGTTTCATGGAATTCTGTTATTTCAGCATATGCCATGCACGGCCTTGGAAAGGAGGCCTTACATATGTTTGACAGAATGCAGGAAACACACTGCAGACCAAACAAGTTAACTTTTGTTGGCGTTCTATCGGCTTGTAGCAACATCGGGCTATTAGATGAAGGGCAAGCGTATTTCACTTCAATGACCAGGGACTATGGCATTGAACCGTCTGTTGAGCATTATACATGTATGGTAGGGCTTCTGGGACGTTCAGGCAATCTCGAGAAGGCCTTGAAGCTGATTATGGAGATGCCATTTCCACCTACTGTCATGGTCTGGCGTGCTATGCTCGGAGCCTGTGCCATACACAACAATATTGACCTTGGCAGAGTTGCAGCGGAGCACATTCTTAAAATGGAACCACAGGATGAGTCAGCATATGTGTTATTGTCAAACATTTATGCTTCCAAAAAGAGTTGGGGTAATGTAGCCAATGTCAGGAAAAGCATGAAGAATAAAGGACTGAAGAAAGAGCCAGGTGTAAGTTGGGTTGAAATACAGGGCAGTGCACACTTCTTCTCTGTTGGTGATACTTCGCATCCTGATATTAGGTTAATGAGAGGAATGCTTGAATGGTTAAGGCAAAGAATCGTGAGAGGAGGATACATTGCTAAATGCGACGTCATTTCATTTGAAGTAGAGGATGATGAAAAGGAGTTACGTCTGTGGTCGCATAGTGAAAGACTAGCATTGGCCTTTGCTCTAGTTAGGACACCAGTTGGTTCCCCAATCCGCATACTTAAGAATCTTAGAATATGTGCTGACTGCCATGCTGCTGTAAAGCTGATATCCAAGGTTGTTCAGCGAGAAATCATAGTTCGGGATTTAAATCGGTTTCACCACTTTCAGGATGGTGTCTGCTCTTGTGGTGATTATTGGTGAATTCCAATTAGCTACATGGTTCACTTGTCGTCCACGATGCCTAATTCCTTATGAGAGGTCGCGGTCGTTCCCATCTCGGGATTGTCCATCTTCTGAAGTCATATTGTAGGATTTTCTCTGGCCACCGCTTGACATCAGTCACTTGGTATTATAGCTGGATATCATCTACATGCCAAGACGTTGGAAGTGCTTGACGTGGTAAGTTACTCTATGTGCTTGGAATTTTATGAGCTTTTGTTGTAGCTTCTTAAGATGAATTGCATGTGGAGATTTGTTTAGCTGAGGTCTTCTTTGGTTCTTAACGAGCTTTTCCGTGCTAGGAGCTTTACTGTTGAATGTTTCATTTCTCATAAGAAACGTAGGAATACCCCCTGATATATTTTGTTAAACAAATGAAGGAATTACAACAGACCTGGGGCTCATAGAGTCATAAACATTCAGTTTCATATTTGACAGGCATGCCTTTTGCTGTTAGCCAAATATGGCGTTCTCATGGGAATCGAGATATTGCACATTATGTTAGAGACAACTCCTTTGGTGATTTTTTTTTTTTTTTTTTAAATAAAAGAAAGGTACGGACGTATTGTACAGGGAAAAGCAAATAGGTCCCCCTGCTGTCCAGGGTGGCACCTAATGCTGGTACAACAGAAGAAGAAATATGAAGTAGAAAAGCAACGTATTTTCCATTGGCTCTTAGTTTTATGTGTTATGATTGTTCATAAAACTTAAAATACGTATATACACATTTGTGATCTGAGATATGCTGAGGAGCTGTCTGGTCTCTTTTGAAAACGAAATGTGCCATCATTAGGACTGCAAGAGTAGACATGTTAGCTTTTCTTGCCATTTTGTTTATGTACTGATATGTTCCCAATTCGCCCCTCTTCCTCCTCCTCAAGTAGCCGGATTGATCACTTTTACTTTGCATCACTCACATTGATCAATTTATCTGTAATTGTCCTCTTCATAGGTCCGCTACCTTTTCAGTATTGGCGTATCGCTTCTGCTTATTTATTAGTTTGGTAGCATTGTGTTCATTTCTGATGTTAGAAGTATCGGTAGCCTCTTTTGCTCACAGAACAAATCTTTCATCTCATTTCTCAGCTGTTCTAAAGCCATCATTACCTTGGTGAGAAATACCGAGAATTCGTGATAGTGTGAGTCTGTGGATGCACCTGGAGATCCTCTATATACATTCTTTTTGTGATGGTAAAAAGTTCTGAAAAAGCTTATATGAGCACTTTAGTGGCAATTATCATCCACCTTAAAACCAACTCAGATTGTGTGCTGCTATGTATTGTTTTTCCTTTTTTTTTTTTTTTTTTTTTTCTAATTTGGGGGGAAGGGGGAGGGTGGGTAAGACATAGTAGCACCGCACGAAACAGTTAGATCCACAACCAGAGCAACAAAAATCATCCTCACCTCCCCTTTTGGCTCTTAGCCTCTACAGTGCTACATCTAACTCATCTCATATTCTCTGTTATTCATTTTATCTTTCCTTGGTTCCTTGTGTGATTACAATTTTAAAGTAGCGTCCTTGTCTATTGTGTTCTTGTTTCAGCCATGGACTTATGGTCAGCTCCATATAAAGGTTATGGACTATAGCTTTTCTATTAAATGATCATGAGTGGTGTCTTCGCATCCCATATAACTATAACAACTAATGCTCCCTTACTCAAGACCGTGATCTCTTAATTGCTTTAATTATTACTTAAGTGATCAAACAATCACTCTTTTTGCACACAGTCTACCCCACTCTTAACTTTTACACAAAAGGCAGTGCTTTAGTATTATATAAGTTGCTTGGCTCTAGAAACCTCCCCTATCGCAAGTTCGCAACAGCACACGTGTTGTATGTAAGTGATAGAAAATAATGTTGTCTATTTCTCCATGAGCCACCGGCTATCTAGGCCATGAGTCATAGTTAGTTGCTCTATCTATGTGTTTTTTCGTCTTTGATATTGCAAGACCCAGCCAGTGTAGTACTTGTTAGGTGCTAGCATAGCTGTGAAGTGGATGGGAAGTAGCCCAAATCATAGATTACCTATATTCGTTTAAAGATACTTTTGCTTACTCATCAAGATGTCTTCAAAAGAAAATTCAATTTAAGAAAAAGAGTTTGCACAACTAGAGCGCTAGAGCACAGGTGGTCTGTAAAGATAATTGATAAATACCTACTCGTACATGTCAACTACGCTTTCGGCTGAACTGAAAAATGAATTGGGTATAATTTCAGGTCCTCTAACTGAGCTTTTATTGCTTAAATATTTGTATAGCGTATTAGGTGTGATGAAGCTGCGGCTGGGAGGTAGGCGGTGGACTTGGAGCGTTAACCTTGTCAGTTTTTTTTAGCTGAGATTTCACAACTGAGGTTGACAGTTCTAGCTACTTTTAGAATGTTAAGGTCGTAGCAGATACAAATCGTTGCTTGGATTAAGAGTTGGTGCTTCTTACGCTTCCTATCATTCGTATCTACTTGCAAACTGTGCAGGGTAGGCTTTGGATCTATTTGCCTACTCTGATATGCTTGTCTGTATGGCAGATTGTCCAAGTCCCTTATTGGATCACTGCCTGCTTTTCAGTTTTTTTATTGCTGCCTAGGTCTATTCTCTATAGCCTATGATGCACAGATATTGATTGGGCTGTAGGAATTTGGGTAAAATGGTCTTGTTACAACTTGTGGGCAGGTTGTACGAGCTTTCAAAGATTTGGTTTCTGAGTTATAAGGGTGAACTCTTATTAAATGTTAGGATAATATTTACAAAAGCTCACCCAAAATACTTAATGATCATGTTATATGGCTTAAATCTTTGATTCTACGGTGGGCTAACCTTAAGAGTTTGGAAGACACTTCTACCATGTTTTACGTGGATATTTCTGTTTACATGGTACGAAAGATTAAGAGCTTGAGAAGGATAACTACATTGTCTCTCATGCTTTTGATATGTCTGTCTTTAGAGAGCTCCGTGCACCTTTCTATTACTTTGAGTCTGTAGTCTCTGTTTCGACGAGTAATTCGAAAGAATTTGTGATCTTTGCTTAAAGAAGACCCAGGAGCCCCCCCCCCCCCTCAAAAGTACAAGTGTGAGTTTTTTTTTTTTTTTTTTTTCTGTAAATAATACTCACTTGTCGATTCAACCAAATGCTATGCAGGCGATTCATTATGGACCATGGATCACGGGAAGTAATCGGCCCAGGTAATTGTTTATACTCGATAATCTTTTCTGCTGTATAAAACAAGGAAGCGGGCCATTTAGTCTCCCCTCCCTTCCATTGGACCCTGAAAGTGAGTTAGGATTGTTGTATGGTAGTCTAGTTCAAGCTGCAGAAGCGATGATGATCCATAAGCCCAGAGTTGAACGGTCTGCTAAAACAGTATTTTTTTTCTTCGTCTCTCAAACTTTTTCTTCTTTTCTCAAACCCCTTCTTCTTATCATTTGCTTTTTCTTTTGATGGATTTTTTAAACTCTTGTTTAACGTGTTTCAATACTTTTTAAACTTGTTCAGAGTGATCTTTAACTTTTATGACCTACGTGGCTACGTGTGACGCTTACATATGGCGATACCCCAAATCATTTTGGGAATAAGGCTTGTTGGTTGTTATTGATGTTTATTTTTCAATGGTCGGATGTCAAGTTGTTATGGTTAGGATTCCTGAGCTTTCATATCGAGTCAACCATATTGTTAATGGTGTATTTACTTGACTTACTCTCAATCTGTCTTATGAATTTTCTCCTCCTTAGATTATTTTTGTTGGTGCATATGGCCTTTTCTATGAAAGGGAGCCTTGGCACACTGATTGAGGTGCTGCTTTGTGATCGATAGGTCACGGGTTCAAGTCTTGGGAGCAGCCTCTTGTCCAAAATTGACAAGGGAAACCTTGCCCCCTATACACCCTTGTGGTGGGACCATCGCCTTGCAGGGATGCCAATGTGCTCCGTCTTTTCTTTTTTTCTTTTTTTCTTTTTTTTTTTTTATATATGGTCATTCCTATGTGCAGAGTTCACTGCAGATTTGCAATATTTCATGAAGTGAAATAGTGAATAATCTATACAACAACAACAACAACAACAACAACAACCAAGCCTTATTCCCAAAATGATTTGGGGTCGGCTAACATGAATCGTCATCTAGTAACCGTCTTGTGTACGCCATAAAATTTCAAAACGTTGTAAACCTTTTTGGAGTATACTATAACCAACATAAATATATACTAGCTGCAACCCCTTATAGATGGCATCAAAAGACTTGTATAAAGTCTTTTTCTTAACTCTAGTCTTGGATGGAAGTTTGCAGCTTTGTGTTGCTCGACACCATGGGTTAGTTGTTGCCCTGAGTAGTTGGCTTATCTTATTGAAGTTGTAGTTTAATAAATGCCTTGAGTCGTAATGTCCTCAACTGAATTCTTGTAGAGCAGAAGAATGATAGTTAGGTGGATGTCACACTTGATCTGTTTAGGGTCTTTTTTTTACTTCTTAGAAAAAAAAGACAATATGTTAGACCACTAGGTTTGGAGCACTGAGTTGGTAACAATATGAACTTTGACACAGGCATATAAAAAAATGCCATAGGTCTGATGAATGTAGTTTATGCACGTAGAGAGCTTTGATTGGGTTGCTCTTGCATATCTGTAAGTTGCACGCATTTAGAAAAGAGTTAAAGTTGCTTGTCTGGTGTGCGAAAGGAGTTTTTGCGTGCTGTTGTACGCTGCCCAATTTTGACGACAAGTTTGTAGGGACTGGGTGAGTGAGGCACTGCATGATTTGATTTTTGCTCCCGTGATGAGTGGCCAGCGCATCTTTGTTCAATGGATTTTTCAGTTTTAAGATCTTATCTTGTTGATCACATTGTCGGCACTAATGGATTTCAACCTATCTTGAGGCGAACGTAATTAAAGCTAGTGTTTTCTTCAATCAAATGATAGTTTGTGGCACTTAAAGTTGGCTGCATGTCTCTTTCGTTCCAGTTTTTTTTCCATTACTGCTTATGTTTGGGGCTTGGTTGTTTTGGTGCGAATAGGTTGAAAGAGCACATGAAGTATGTAAAGCATACGTCAGCATTATGGCATAATTTTTAATGTATAATAGATCTAAAACACGAACTGATAAACATCTTAGTTGCTAAGGGTGAAACGTTTCCTGCAGGGCTACTCTAAATTCTGTTTGTTTAAAAAAACAAAGGGGTTAGGGTTGTAAGTCAATTTGAATAGTATGGCTATGGATAGGGCCGAGTAGAGAGAGCAGGTATTTGCTCAAGATGGTGTCTTTGAATTGTTTGAAATGGTTTGTATTTTTTTTTTTTTTTCATAAGAGTATACAGTTATATTAAAATGATGGAAAAAAAGAGAGGTTATGAAATTTCCTTTGTTAAGACACAAGCATCTCCCACTTTTGTCAAGTCTTCTATTTACTCGTATTGTTCCGTTTCTTTTCATCTAAATTTCTCTTTCCTCGCGTTTCCTTTCCAATTGCTTCTCGTTCTTTTTCTGTCGATTATAGGCTGCTTGTGTTTATTCTCGTCCCCCCTTTTCGTTTTTTCTCTATGATTTCAGGTCCCCATTTTTGTTCATCTTTTTCTTTGAACTTTTTTGTGACTATTCTTTATGGCAGTTCATTTAGTCGACCCCAAATCATGTTTGGACTATGGCTTGGTGGTTGTGGTTGCAAATACAAAGTTGGCATGGTGGTTGTAGTTGCAACTGTCACTTGAAAACCTGTTAGCCCTTTGGTATAAACTGATTGTGTTGAGTCAATTCAGTGATTTGGCAGTTTAGGATTGTCCAGTGTCATATGTTATTCAGGCATATAATCTACCTGTTTGAGATAGAAATAGCTCACCTCCCCACACAGAATTGATTTAGGCCTGAAGTTATGCATGTAAAGTGACAAATTAACTACTTCCTCCACTTTTATATGATCTTCTTGTTTCCTTTTTGGGTCAGTTCTAAATGATCATCCACTTTCCTTATTTGTATGTTATTCTCATGATTTGTGACCCCCCTTCTTTTTCACACTCTCTTTTTCCACCACGTCTTACTACTTACAAAATAAATACGCGACATTTCATTGGAACATTAAATAGAATTGGAGGGAATATTGTTTTCCTGTTGTGTATTTGCCCATTTCTATCAGCTAATTCTTGAACAATCCTTTTGTTGTCTATATGGTTAAGCTTGCTCTGGGAGAGCTTTCTCCAATATATCTTGTGAGGAAAAGAATCTTTGATTGTAAGACAATATAATAGAATGAGACAATTAAAAACGTAGGGAACTCATATCTTTTGCCTTCGTGCTGAGTTGATATCTAAATGCAACAAGATGCAGTTTTTGTCTGTGAGAGCTGAGGAGTCTACTGAGCTCTATTTACATCAAAATACTGTATTTCTCTGACTAGGTTCTTCTAGGGTCTGCTCCCTACTTCGGTGAATTAGTTCCTTCGATATCAATCTTCCATGTTTTTGACCATCATGTTGTGAGCATTCGTATTGTGCAAAGCAGCACTGAGTAATATGTTGCTATGACCGATATTCGTGGAACTTGTCAGACGTCTTTGTTGCTGCTTATGAAAAGTTGTTGGAGTGATGGACAGCTTCTACTTTCTAAGGGAATGCTTGGATTGACTGTGAGGGGTAATATATGAAAGTAATTCATAGGTATAGGTGATACCCGTGATGGTGATCAAAGGTTGAGAGGGGTGTTAGATCTTAAGCTCATTTGAAGGTATTATATGACCTTAGATGGAGGATGGTTATTTACACTTGTTTTTTAGAAAACCATTCCCCTTCATCCTTTATCCTCTTCCTCTACTTGAACCACCTTGTTCACACATCCAATTTCTCTTTTTATTATACTCCATTACTTCGTATCTCATTACCAAATCCAAGCAAGTTGTGAGGTGTTAAGTTTTTTGTTGACAATTTATGAAAGTCTCATCCATCGAATTTGTGTGCGAATTTTGCCAAGGGTTCCTTCAAGTATAGTGGCAAAGTGGCAATCTTTTTGTTGAATTTGTCAGCCTTCTTTATGTGTGGTAGTGATGAACTGTTGTGCATTGGCTTTCTTTGTGGTCTAGCTATATTTAAATCCTTTGGTTTATGTGACGGATCAGCTATACAATGCTAACGAATTTCTACTTGAAGAATAATTAAGCTGAGTTTCCATGATTCCAGGCTTGTAGAGGGGAGCTGAGACCATCTGCAGATTATTGTTGGTGGTGAAGTGGTACAGATTCAAGTTGAAGTGAGGTCACCTGGCTTGTTGTTGATGAATGATGTAGGGATCATTGAAGAGCGTTATAATGATCTGATTCTCATAGAAAAAAGGGTCCGCAGCTGAGACTATTCCCCTAGAGACGAGGTGAGTCCCCTTGCAGTAGTTGAAGTTGGCATTGCATGGGTGTTGGTGAGAGTGAAAACAATACTACAGAATACACGCTCATAACCTTGATCCAGCTCGTAACTTGGTGCTGCCGTGCTGGTTTGTGCTGTTAATTTGTTGATGTTATGTATAGTTTGTACAGGTAAGTCGGGTGCGAGAGGGAGACATCAACCCTGCAGTTTTCTTGGCAGTGAAGTTACAGGCAATGGTGGTAGGCAAGTAGTTGGACCAGGTGTGTTTGATATTGTCTTATTTTACATAGGTGGGCTTTTTGCTTGTAAAGGAAACTATGTTGACACTAAAAAGCTATTTGATGCTTGTTAATTGTTATGTCAGACTGGTTTTGGGGTGGCTTCTGATGTAAGTTTTGATTCATTGTACGGAATTTTGGAGATGGTTTACTCCCACTGTCTCATTATTTAGACTAATGTGTAACCGAGGAGCGTTATTCGTAATTATGCTTGTAAGCGATGGTGGTGTAAAGAGTAAAAATTCACACTCCAAGTTAACTTGTGGTGAGGGACTTGTTGACATCGGAATCATCAAGTGACCTGTAGTCCTGTACAGATATGCGTGGTATATGCGGAATCATACTTTTTGTATACAAAATACTACCAATTTATAATGTAATTATGGTCCAATCAATCACTTTTTGTCTATCTTTATGTATTTCAATGAAGCACTCAGTTGTTATTAATTACTTGCCTTTACAATGATCAGTAAAATTAACAACTAAGCTCTGCACCCTCAAAAGAGGGGAAAGCTACTTGTTGGTGCCTTGGCTACAATATAGTAAGAATCCTCATGTCCTACGGATCGTTCTTAATATAGGACTAACTCATCCTCACAGTACCTCATTCATTTCTTCATTCAAAAGAGTTAGCGATGTATCTGGTGAAAAGCGGAAAATAAAAACGCGAAATATAGCCAAGTGAAAACTTCGGGACATTTTCAAGGGCATTAACCTTATAGGAGTATTTTAATTACGCAAAACGTATGACTTTGCTGCGGTCATATGATAGGCGTGTGACGTAAGCTTTGGCCGGCTCTATGTACTAGCTCCGACCGCCTCTTTTAGCCTTAACTTTTACTCCGTAGACTAAAGACTAAATCTCATGCTAGACAATTGAAAAGACTTTCAAGAACAAGTAATAAAAGAGGAGTGCTGATAAACCAATCACTGTGATTGGGTGTACGGACCCAATCACAGGGGCAAAAAGGTCAACTTTCCAGCCAACCCCAAACAACCCACCTCCGACCACCGCGCTACACCCCGCAACCACGCGCACCACCACCGGAACCCCACCCAATCCACCGCCCCACTCCGTCGACCCACCTCCCATCCCCGGAATACCTCCGGCTTCGCCGGAAAAACGAAAAGACACCCTAAGGAGAGTGGGTGTTTGAATGGGTTTGGTGAACCCTTTTTAGGGTGGGGTGCTCTTAAGTGGGCGAAAAAAGGGTTTAGGGCCCCACTTCCCGGCGCCGCTAACGCGGCACCGGAAAGTGGGGCCCTAAACCCTTTTTCCGTTGAGTGTAGAGGCAACTCGTGGTGGTGGGCGGGTGGAAGAAGGGGTGAGGAGAGAGAGAGGGGTATGTGAAGGGGAATTAATCTGAGCCATAGGATAAGAAAAAGCAAAATGAGTGGCCCAGAAATTGCCACCAATCCGTGATTGGCTCTTTATTGCCAATCACAGTGATTGATTTAGTGAAACTCATAAAAGAGTATAAACGTCAGTAAAAGTAGTAGAATGTGTCAGATCAAAGTGTTTGTTTTTGTAAAGAACAAAAACTGGAAATGGAGGAAACAATAAAAGGACAAAAGAACGTGAAAATGCCATGCGTTATATTTGTGGGTCTGAGTCCACAGCAACGAAACGGCAGGGAATTACGTACAAAACGCAGAAGTTGGCTTTGGCCATCAAATTCCACACCGGACCTTTCTGCATGGGACGTGGGCTTTGGATTCTGGGGGTGTAACTGGAAATTCCCAAAAACGGGGCCCACCTCCCTGACTACGCGTGCAAAGGTATTCCCTCCTGTGGGCCGTGGCCCGTGGGCCGCCCTCCCTCTAAAATCTAAATCTAATCACTCACTAAACATTACGATTATTATTATGTACTTTAAACGCCATTTGTCTAAGCATTATTACCGAGGTACTCAATCAACATTTTAATCATCCTGATCTTGGAAACCCTATTCCGTTTTGAGTGTCTTTAATGACTTTTTCTAACTTTGTTTTATATGTTACTCTACCGTTTTAGGTCTTTTTTTGTGATGTGCGAACTACGAGTATGTGAAATGGATTTCGGAAAGAAGCTACAATAATCGTCTTTCTATATATACTTCGTGAAAGTTATAAAATTATTTTAACTTAAAACACGTACTCCATATTCCTTAAGGTTAGACGGAGATAGCCAGAATACTAAGGTAGATTTTTGGTATTTTGAGCCTTGTTACAAAAAAAAAAGAAAAAAAGAAAAAAGGACAAATGTTGGAAGGAATGAAACGATGCAAGGAATGGAGAAGACGTAAGAAAGCATGCAAAGGTTTAAAAAGCGTAAAATGTATGGAATGGAGAAGGAGGAGGGCGGGGGCATGCAGAAAGTAGGCGGCCTTTTGCACTTTGGAAGGTACGTACATACGCTCCCCCCACAATGCACTACTTATATATGCAGTAGCCAGTAAAAAACAAACAACAAAAATAGCATTATTACCAATCCTCATTCCTCCATTGTCCTCCATTGTCACCGTTTACATGGAAAAAGATGCTTAACCTTTACCCTACTTCCCCATCATTTTACTATCAACTTGCTCTAGGACTCGACGTAGTGCTTGCATTGCTTGTTCCATTTTTGGAAAAGCTCTCATAATCCGGGTCGAGGTCCTCACCTTACTTGCCTACGTACTAAACTGTGTGAATTACTGTTTTATCATGTACTCAATTGAAAATATATAATTTGACAAATTAGGTGTCTATCTATTAATCTAGCTACATTAATCAAAGTACATTTCGAAAGATGAAGATTTCATTTATATAATTAGTCAAATTTCTTCCCTTTTCCGTTCCTCAAATTCAATAGAAAAGATTACAACAACAAATTAAGATAAGACATACTAAATTTTATCAATGATATTGGACACGGATTATAATTGGATATACAACGAATTTTACATTCTGGTAGTGAAAATCAAATCATAATTTGCTCGCCAAAATCATTTGGATGAAAACCAGAATTGATGTCTGACCTATTTAGTTTGTGAGTAAATTTTTTTTTTTTAAAAAAAAAAGAGTTTTACATACAAAACAACACGTGGATTTGAAGTTCTAAAACTCTGCAGATACCAAAAGTTTGCCTAGATTGCAAGCAAAGGTGATGATATGAGGGCTGGCGTAGTGAGCAGCAATACGAATAAATCATCCTCGCTTTCCGCTGCAAATATGTCATCTGATCCGTCAAACATCATACAACATCTTTTATTAGTTGCTGATGATATCTTTTACTCACTTGTTATGAATGAATGTTCTCAGCCAAGAATTCAATTTTTTTTACTGCATGATGTGCATAACGACAGTTCATAAAGTTTGTGTGTATCTATGCTGGAAATTGGAATTGTTTGAAGTAATTAATTGTATCGATCAATCGGATAAAAACTCCATTTAATTTGCTTGATTTAGTTTTCCCTCAAAAAACTAATTAATGGGGTAAAAAGGGTTCACACTTCACAATCCTATTTCATAATGATATTGTTTCTGGGTTAATATTGTTGGATTCACGACATAATTACATATTCGATGACCTTATTGCCAAATCATGTTTAATTATTTATGGAGATTAGGGCATTATGATGAAATGAATGAAGAATTCGATCAAATGGACTTTGGGAGTACATACTGATGAGTACATGTGCAATTTTGTGCATGATTATTCTTCATATATGCTTTGTTTAGTTAGGTTTTTGGCACATGTATGCATGCATCCTATACAAATTAATTAAGATACACATACAAAGCAAGTAATAATAATATTAATCAATACTAGTAATGAAGTAATGATAGTGCATAAGTGCATGCATTGGGTAGCTGATTATCATGAAAACCGTAGCTAGGCTTACAAATTTGGATCATTCAATTCAAGATCAGAGAGAGAAAGTGCATCTGACAAATTAGCCACTGCATGCTCCCTCTAATTTATAAGATGGCATCTCTATTTTGCCACGCTCGCTCGTTTTCTTCTCCCAGACGTTAATTAATTAATCATTAAACAATATGCAAAGTTATTAATTATAAGTTTATAACTCAGCTCGCAAAATTTCAGATTAAAATTTACTCAACGCACATGCGTGCATGATGCATGGGGCTGACATTCCCACTCATGATCATTATACCCACACCATCCATATATTCTCTCACTAGCTCCCATTAACCCATATCATATGCACTACTCCTATACACTTAACACTTAACACTCTTTACACTCTCAGCTCTTCTCATCACTTCTAAGTTCTAACATCTCTAATTATAAGCTAATGAGATTTTAAACAACCTATCTACTGTTAATGAATAATGTATTAATTATTCAAAACATAACTAAACTTGTTCGATCTTTAGAGCTCACATAGTTGCATTATTCAAATCTACAAGTCTCACTTTCAATATATAAAAGACTTAAATGTATTATATATGTAATTATGTATACTATTATATAGGTATGGTCAATTCAAGCTGTGACATATGGATCAGAGTATGTATACTATTATTAAACATTTAACAAATAATTTTTTTTTTGTCTATTTAAATACCAGACCCAACAGCTGTGATGACATTTTTTCTCTCCTCAAAATCAGTTGTAATTATTGAAAATGACTACTTAATCAATTGCCGTATATATGGAGTTTGGACAATTCCTATTAGATCCTTGATAAAGTCCGTTAGAATATCTTTGAGCATATATTATCAAGGGGACTAGTAAGCTAAACGTCAAGGTATAAAGTCAATTAGAAGATTGACTCAATCATTCATATTTAACAACAACAATGTACAAAATGATGATAGTAGTATGTATACGACCTTCTCTAGATGACAAACTCGATCATGCGGCTAAATCACGTACAGGGGGGAGTAATGAGATAATGAGACTCCTCTTAAAATCAATCTAGTAGCTACAGAGTTGACACTTGACACAGTAATTATATATACTATAAAGAGATGGACTAGTCTTTCTTTGTAATACGTATACGGTAGATATTCAGAATCTTCGAAATTCATATGTCAACTCCATCAAACTCATTCATTAGTATTTATGAATTGAATTACATACTTGTCAAATATCTTCAACAAATCTGATGTATCACTTTCTCTCTTAATTAATTTCCTTCAACCTTGCAATTTGTCTTGGGGTTGAATTAGGATTGACAATCCGATGTTGTATGCGTGCATGCAGCCTACTACACGATTAACGTATCTTAACCAAGATTTTATTTCAATTTTGTATGAGATTTGACATTAAACCGGCCCTTTAAAACAATATTTGACTTGTAAACTTTCTACTCAATCCTTCATTATTGCTTTTCATAAGTGATGGAACAACATACATACATACATAAGGAATCTAGGAGGAATTGGTCTGGAATCTCTCTCTATCTTGTTTAATTTTTCTCTTCTTTAATTTATTAATTACTCCAATGGTACTCCATTTTTATGTTCTAACTTCTGTATATTTAAAAAAAAATTGACGGAAGGACAAATGTCACTGTCAATCCAGGTCTTTAGTTTGCTCGTCGTTAATCTAAAACTGAATTAAGCTAAGATAATAAATAGGTTGAATTATAGACTCATGCATAAGCACCTGAGAACCACTACGTAGTTGTGAAACGACGGCTCATCAGCTTCATAATGCGTCAATCTAATACGAGTATTTATTAATATTATTAATTATGTCTTGAAACTAATATTAGTGGATGTATGATAATGTATCGGACTAATAATGAACGTCAACCGGCCTTTTATCTGGACGTCTTAATAATGCAAGTTACAAACTTGCATGGTCTATATATATTATGAATAATATGGCCTAACTACTCGAGGTTGGTGATAAGTCCTTATTTTGTATAGTTATATAGGACTTTACGGTGTTATATTTGCTAGATTTGCCCCCATTCATACTTGATTCTCACTCATTCTCGCAATATTTCACGTCCTTGGTATAGTTGTTGGTTTTTGAGCTTTTCAGGCATAAAGAGGACATTTTGGAGAAGTTAGAGTGCGGGATTGAAGTTCATTTGCGCAGTGTCAACTTTGGAGCTCAATATATCCCAAACCACTTGGAATTTTACAGTGAAACTAGTTGGAGGTGAAAGATTATGATCTTACCTTTCTAAGAAGTGGTCACACGCCCAAATCGGATGAGTAACGAAGAAATTAGAGGCGTTTGAAGTTGGACTGCCGAACCAGTTTTACACGACTCGTGCGCACATTGCACGACTCGTGTACATACACGTTTTGGTGACTGGAAAGGGCACGACTCGTGCAGTATGGTGCACGACTCGTGTAGCTACACGGGGATGGATTTTCCGTATTTTCTTTATTTGTTTTCGGGGGTTTATTTCCTATTTTTAAATAGGTAATTGTAAAATAACCTCCTAGGTATTTATACCTAGTTGAGCCTTTGTATTAGACATCTAAGTTTTCATTATTTTCTGCACGGCTACTTTCAAGACTACGACGCTTATTGTTCTTCGGATTATTTTCTTTATTATTCAGAGTATTATTCAGACAATTCACAGTATTGCAATTTCTTCCCTTTACTCTTTAATTATGTTTTGCTTTAATTCAATTATCGTTGTTCTTGATTTAGCTATGTGTGAGTAGTCTTTTCTAGGGGTTTGATTGAACCCTAACATGTTTGATGCTACGATTTGAATCATGAAATAGCAAGTTCAATTATTCATATGATTAGGGCTTATTATGGCTATGTGTCAATTATCAACTTGATTTTGGTTATTGTTGTCTAATTTATATGCCTGTTGCTGCGATTAGATTTGCACTAATTCATGCTTGTTGAGTGCTAAACGGAGTTTATAAACGAGAGTTGCGATTTTTGTTTAGTGATTAGCCCTCTAATATTGATTAGGACTGTTTCACCACGAGAGTGGGTTGCTAGGACTAATTGGGAATTATTATGCGTTCTTAATGCTTCTTGTTACTTGATCACTTCACCACGAGAGTGGGATTTAGGATAGTAATTGGATTAGACTATGATAGCCTTAGCGGGATAAGTAGTTCTTTGCATAATCTCCCCTAATCTATGTTAAATTGACTTGCTATGTGTTTTATGATCGTAGTTGATGCATGTTAGTGGGGCTATCTCCACCCTAGGCCTTTAGTTATTTGATTTCACCTTCGTTCTTATTTGTTCCAATTGATACAATCACAAACCATTTCGACCATAGCGTAGCTGACTCCATAATTCTTTAGACGACCTAGACATTTTCCATACCTCCCTGAGATCGACCCGTTAGCTACAATAACCCGTACGCTTGCGGTTAAATAAACTCGTAACAGTTGGTAAGGTAGCTTTAATTTGTCTCGTCCAATTAAAACTATTAATCGACCATGAGCTTGGTATTATACATGTAGTTGCTCGTACGTAGTTGAGATGGAGTTTGTATATACCCATATAATTGTCTCCTTATCACTAGAACGCCAGGGTTTGTGCCTTGTGCATCGTCATAATATTGAATTGTCAATTAATTTTAAAAAAATTACAGCTTAAATTAAAACTTCGACATTGGTATAGATTAGATAGACTATAGAGGAACTGACTAATAACCATGTCAAACATCTCTGCTACATATATGATATATATGCATCAAATGCATGTTACATAAAAGATAAGTGTGGAAATATATGAAAGTGGGTGTGGGTGTAGATATATAGTCCATGTACGTAATGGTGCGTCTGAATTGAAATATACTGAATAATGCATGATGATGGGTTGGAAAGGGAATGATCAGCTTTACAGACTCAAACATGAAAGAACAGAATAGAAAATAACCACGTCTCTGATCAACAAACAACAATAGTGATGCTTTGCTTAAAAAGCTAAATGTTGGGAGTACTATAATCACGCCCCTAATATTACCAAAACCCCAAGCTAATTAACTTAATTATTGCTAATTAACACACTACAAGAGAACAGCTGTTTAGTTACCGTTTTTGAGACCGTCATGTAATTGGTCTCTAATTTCCAGAATTAGAGACCGACATTAGAGACCAATGCTAATTGGACTCTAATATAGAGACTAAAAATAATTAGTAGCTATTTCGGTATCTAATTTAGAGACCAAATCTAAATAGTAGCTAAATTGGTAGCTACTTTAGTGGATTTGCTACCAATGTCATTTGGTTGCTACTTTGGTAGCTATTTAGCTACCATTTTTGAGACCGTCGTTTAATTGGTCTCTAATTCCCTAAATTAGAGACCGATATTATAGACCAAAAGAAATTAGTAGCGATATTGGTATCTAATTTGGAGACCAAATCTAAACAGTAGCTAAATTGGTAGCTAATTTAGTGGGTTTGCTACCAATGTCAAGTAGCTACCAATGTCGTTTGGTTACTACTTCTATAGCTATTTAACTACCATTTTTGAGACCGCCTTAAACTGATCTCTAATTCTGGAAACTAGAGACTGAAGTTAATTAAAGACGGATATAAATTTGTCTTTAAATTAGAGATTGTAAATTTTAGTAGCTATTTCGGTATCTAATTTAGAGACGAGATATTGGTATCTGATCTACATTGACTTTAATAGCTACTGAAGTAGCTAAGAGCCAAAGACTAGTGATACATACACTCATAAATGATGATGAGATAGACTTAGAACTTATGAGATGAGTTTGAAAGTAACAAGTTTATGATAAATGTATTTGTTAATGGACTTTTATTTATTTAGTTAAGGATTTGGAATTTTATGATGATCTTTCATACTTCGATATGTGAGAACACCGATTCCGATGTTGCGTGGGTTGTGACTCTTATCAATGTAGTGAGTTCCAATGTTGCATATTGCCATTTTCCAAAGCATACTACTATATATAATAAAAGGCCGAATTTTTTATCCGAACTTTTTGAAAACGAAGACGTTATAAACTCGTAAACGTACAAATTCGTTTTTTTTATATAAGTCAACGATTATTTAGACGAATATTTGTCTGTTCCGTTTTAACTAACAGAGGCTAAGAGGTCAATTTTAAAAGAAATTCAAAATAAAACTTAAATTTTGTTTTCGTTTTCATTGGCGCAAAAACGAAAATTTCAACCTTACGCCTAAATAAGATTTGGCGACAAAAATTTTAAAAAAAAAAACCCTAGGGAAAAGAAAGAAACAAAGTGATTAAGAAAAAGAAGCTCCTCATTTTCTCTAATCATGAATTAATCGTCACTTTTGAGGGAGTCACTGTTGCTTCCTCTTCTACGCGCGAACTCGTAATTGCTCACTTGTTCCTCTGCTTTAATTGATCGACTATCGACGGATCAAGGCTATTCAGGTTCGTTTTCATCTCATGTCTCTTCTATTAACACCTACTTGATCAATCTTTCGATAATTATTGTGATTGGTATGTTGGGAATTGTAGTATTTGTCAGGGTTTATTCTTAATTTTGATTGTGCATTTTGGGGCTTTTGTATTGCGATTTCGATTCAATTATACATCACCAAAAAGCCCTTCAAGCCCTTGCTGCGGACTCCAACGGCTTCTTGGAGGTACTTTTCGATTGTTTCAATTCAATTACGAGCCTGTTTTCAATTTATCACTTTTAATTATCTCTATTTGAAACAAAACAATGCGCTTAGTACAATTTTAGCCAAGGTAATCTTTTTGCTCTACTTTTCTTGCCACTCCTTGTGCTTCCTAACATCACATTGTCACCCTATTATACTAATGTTTTGGCAGTCTGCAGCTGAGTATCTAGTTAGGGTTTCCTTTGGGACTACTTTAATTGCTTCTGTCGTTATTGTCTTTACAGCTATCATTGCCATCATCGCCTCTACTGAAAGGTATCATGTTCATCACTTGATATCTTACACATCCTATTTTACTTGGTTTAGGTCTTTGAATGTTCCTTGTGTTTTCATTTTTGCAGTGATAGAGACAGTAACAGTCGAAAGAGGCGAGGAAGCTCATTAAATTTGGATTTTGCCTTCTATGGTACCCGCAATTTGTTCTGGTAATTCAAAGTTTGTTTAGGTTAAGGCTTCCTTGATTTCTTCACATTATTGCATCTTTAGGTACGCAGATTCCACCACCAACATTTCTATTGACCTTTTTCGCAACAACAAGTAGTAAGTTTGTTCTTTCACCAGAATGTATTTCTTTTGAATGGTGATTTTTGTCTTCTCTAACTAAGTGATGTGCTAGTATGGTATGAGAAAAGGGTTCCCAAATGCAAGATTAGTTTAGATATTACAGAATCACCAAAATTATGAAAGAAATTAGACATCAAAATTGATCTTATAGAGACCCAAAGACAGCCACACAGAATTCATGTTCTGCTGAACAGAGAAGTATGACCTGATGGCACTAAAAGTGTCATATCTTTTGATACAGATGTTCTTTTTGAGTAATTCTTTTTGGAGACGAAAGCTAACATCTTTACCTTTAATTTGATATATTACAGGCTTCATGAATCGTATTGAGCAGAAAGTTATGATGACTGCAACAGAGAACAAATTCAGCATCGTTGAGGAGTAGCAATATTTATGATACTTAAGATTATTGAAGGGTAATATTGATGATGTTTGTAGCTTAATGTACATTGACTTTAGTTTCATTATTGTTGATGCAGGGCAAGTAAAGATGGCTGGTGGAAAAACTTTCAGCAAAAAGGACTATGATGCTTATTTGGAAGGGCTGCTGTTGGCATTCGTAAAGAGGACTTCGCAATTTGACATTCATTCAAGATGATGAGAGGACATTAGTTTTTCTTTTTAACTTGTTAGAATTTGCTAGAACTAGTTTGATTAGTTATTCAAATTTCGATGTGGGATGCGCTATTTTGTCCATTTTTTAAGATGATATTATAATTTTTTGGATTATTCAAATTATTTTATAAAAATTTTAAGTTGAAAGATCAATGTCTTTAGCGTGTTACGATTAGTCTCAAATTCAAGTACTCGTGATACGGGGTCCTGAATCATCTAGCGGCTAATACTCAATACAGTCACAAATTTAGCTACCAATATATTGGTTTCTAAATTAACTACTACTAAAAAACAGTCTCTAATTTAGCTACCGATACATATGAGTCGCAAATTTAGCTACCAATACATATGAGTCGCAAATTTAGCTACCAATTTGATAGTATCTAATTTAGCTACCAATTTATTTGTCTCTAAGTTAGCTACCTCGAAATGGGTAGCTAAATCGGTAGCTAAATTTGCTACCGTCAATCGGTTGCTAAAATGGTAGCTAAATTCGGTCTCTAATTTGGTAGCTAATTTAGTGACTAGGCTTTTAGCGACCGATCACATTTGGTCGCTAATTCGGTAGCTAACCTAATTAGCTACCGATTTTTGATGATTTAGTGACCGAAATTCGGTCTCTATTTCCTGTTTCCCTTGTACAGATGAGATGAGAGGATTCGGACAGATAGTAATAGTACTTGGATCGGGAGAGTGGGAGGCACATGCATCATGCACACCTATCTTCGCTCGCTAGCTCTACAATGTTAATGCCACGTACGTCCACATATAGTATATAGTTTTCATTTAGGTTTAATTAACTTAATTGGGGAGTTCAATACAATTTGGTATTACGGGGAACACCATCATGCATGCCTACCTTTATACTACTACATACTATCAACCTTCATTCGTCTCCGTTTTTCATTTAATTTTATATTTAAGGAATCCTGTTTTCGATCGATCATCACCTTTTCACTTTGTTAATTACTAGTAGATGCCATTGTTGTACTACATTCTCGTTAGTTATTACTACTCCACGGTTTAATTTGCTACCATGGCAGATCGAGTCACAGCTCCTATCATCATGACGTTCCCACACCCACTCACTCCTTCCTTCAATTCTCTTTTTGTGTTTTCAACTGTCAATGCTCGTACAGACGTACAGTACTCCGTAGTATTGAAAAACAAGTTTTGCCACAGTTCCAATACGTTCTTATTCTAGCGAAATTATGAAAATTGACTGTCATATCTTCTAATGCCCTTAAGTTATATAATGAGAATGGACTCTCGTATCTTCTAATGCCCTCAAGTTAAATAACAAGTACTAATAATGAAAGAAAATAAAAAACATCTCATTTCAAAGACGGAAAAAAGTAACGTTGCATTTGATTTTGATCTCCATATAGTAAAATTGGAATGTGACATTTGGATGACTATATATTGATGTGCTAAATGGAATTGGCATCGATCATCATACGGCCGATCCTCTAATCATCAGCGGGTTATCAAATACACACCATCCATATGCACTAAATGGGTGATCATTTCAATTTGATTGACATTGGAATACTTGATTAGGTTACATCTTCCCGCGCGTGATCCGCACCGTCCAATGTTTCTTTTTGATACCTAGCTACCTTTTTGGCCTTCTAAAATCTAAATCAAAGGTAATCGTCGTTAGGTTACATCTTCCATGTTGCCAAGAAAGTGTTTACCGGACTGTAAATCTGAGTTTTTGGAGTGAACCTTGTATAAGCTACGCATTAAATCAATTAATTTGCGCGCATAGATAATACTATATAGACATTGCTAAAGGTCGTCTTATTATTTGCATTGATAATATATGGATGGACATTCCCAAAGGTCGATACATGCATGATTTTATCTAACATGCATTAATAGTTAATGTGATAGTGAATGTGAGACGAAGATTGTGTAATTAAGGCATGTTAGATAGTATCAGTAAAAGTGAGTAATCTTAGTATAATCTTAGTGACGAATAGCTTTTCACGTTAAGAAACACACTTTTTTATTTTTTTTTTTGGGAAAATAGGCGTTAATAAATAGAAAACCAAGTTAACAAGGTTACAGATCAACAAAACAAGAACGAGAACAAGCAAAAAAACACACTTGAAATCCTGATAAACTCAAAGAAAAAAGATCTAGGGCAAGGTACGTAGAAGAGAAAAGATGGTCATGATAAAGTCAAAGATAAGTCTGTAGACACAACTATTGAACCTCCTAATTCCCCTACACAAAGAATATTATGACTAAAGTTTTAATTAATTTAATTTTGAGTGGAATTAAAAAAATAAAAATTAAAAATGAGTCATAAGATAGCAGTTTGAGTTGTGAAGCAGACAATACATATATACCAGATATTCTCATCAAACCATTTGTTCATACAATTCAATCTCTCTCACAAAGCAATTAAGCATTCATTCATTCATCCTAGCTAAGCTATAGCTTATATAAATATAAGCTCTACATATATACATACGTACCACCACCCAATCAAACTGGTCTCCCTTATTATTATCTTCTACATATATATATATACTCCACCTTCCTCCATACATTTGATGAGCTGAGTTGAGCAATAAGCAATCTCATCCAATAATATATATATTTAGTATAAGACCTGAATTCCATATAAAGGTATAAAACCCCTTTTAATTTTGTTTGGTTGTTGGGGATACTTACACTTCATATTATTCATTATCATCATTTCTATTTATATATTCATTCTTACGAATGAGCTCCGCCTGATTAACCACCATATATATACATCAACAACCAACCAAGGCGGCCGCGGAGATCGATCGTTGATCGATGATCAGAAGGATCATTATTATTATTAGTACGGCGGCATGACCATGGTTCCAGCTCATCATCACAACCCACACGCCCGATTGTTTTACGCAACCCCAGCAGTTGTACCCGATGTCATGACCCGTTTACCCGATGCCTGCGGCTACGCTTATCTTAACAACAACAACAACAATACTAGCCATCATACTGATGATGAAGCACCTAATAATAACCGGATCATCATCAATAACAACAACAATAACGAGCAGCGTAACTGCTTTTTATTAGCATCTGATCTTGGTAATAATATTAATACTATTATTAATAACAATAATTATCCTAGTATTAGTACTACTAGTAATATTGTTAGGGGTGATGATGATGAGCCACCTTCCTCTGCTTCCAACAAACACCATCATCAAGCCGGCGGTGACGGCGACTGGCTCCAATTAGGTCTCGGCGACCACCTTCCCATCAAGACTACTAATACTAGTACGCAACAACAACAACAACAACAACAACAAGATGTAGCAACAACGACGACACAAGGCGGCCGCACTGGGTTGATGCTGGAGCTCAACCTAGGAGGTGGTGGTGCTGGTATTGCTAGTACCACTACGACAACGACGTGTTCGTTGGTACGGACTCCGCCACCTGATTATTATTACGGCGGCGTCGGTTTGTATGGGGGTACTAGTAGTACTGGATGTGGATCAGCAACTGCAAGTGCACCCAACTACTTGATCTCTTCTCAGTTTCCTCAATTACATTATTCGCCTCATCATCATCATAATAATCAGATGATGAGCGGATGGGGATTATTTAATAATCATGAGCGGATGAAAAACGGGAGCAGCAGCTTTGTAGGTTGTTCCGCATCATCAATATCGCCATCTTCATCTTCTTCCGCTCCAGTAATGCAAACAGGCGGGCCCTTTTTAACCCGACCCTTTGCGTCATCCGTAGATTCAGATATCAGACTAACCCAACCGCCACCCAGGAGACCTCATACCGGCATTTGGTTTAAGCTTCAACCTTGTCTTCACCAGTAAGCTACCTACCTACATACTCATCTTCTTCATTTTTACTTTTATTACTAAGTATGAAAAGTGGGAGGTAATTAATCAAATTGATGTTTGATGCAGATCAAGAGAACCATATTTACCTCAGCTATCCAAGAGTTTTCTCAGAATTAAGTAATTTTCTCTCTTTTATGTTTTTTTTTTAAGTATGTGCAATTACGTTTAATAAATCCATACATGTTTAGCTGATGTGATGATGAGGTGTTAATAAATTGGTGTAAATTTGATGATTTGATCAGAGATGGAAAAATGACGGTTCGATTAGTGATGAAATACGTTGCTAACAAGCTGGGATTGGAAAGCGTATCACAGGTACTTTCACTTCAACCCAACATCGGTTACATACTACGATACATACATACACAGTATGATGAAATATAATCATTGCCTAGCTAGTCTCATGCATGCATATATAGCTAGCTGCAAACCTACGATTGTGTTCATGTTGTATCGTTTGTTAATTAGATTTGAGATCATTGACACTGCTTCATTCATTCCGTTTGATAATATCTGTGATTATTTCATAAGTAGGTTAGCTATTTAATTAACTAATGTCGTATCAGTAGTCTAATCTAAGAAATGTACTCTTGGCTTTTCAATTTTCACGTCTTAGCTTGTGTGTGGAGGCTTTGCTTGCACTCAATTTACACAACTCATAGCAAAAATTAAATGCCTTAAATCAAGTATATAGTGTATATAGAGATCGAACTGCGTCGCGTACATGCGAATGATGTGATTATTTAGCTTACAAATAAGACTAGTTTCCAATAAGACTAGTTAAACGACTAAACCTCTCAATTTAATTAGGATCTGCCTGATGATTCATTTATTCTTAACCCTACAACCTTTGATTGCGAGCAAGATTGCATGCAGTTGGCCATGACATACTCCACCAATGTATAGGTGAAAAAGAAAACAGTCGAAAGTAAGGGTTTATATGCACATTACTAATACTCCTCATCATAGTAAATTTGAAGCCACGGCTAACCAACGAGTGTTACATATATTTGACCTTCAGTTTCATTCCTATAGATCATCAGTCAGAACTAATAAGCTAGTGTATTGAGGGTATAATTAAGTCCGCGAAAATCCTTACATGCATACTAGTTTGTGTTAATAGATCAAAGAGAATAAACCAGGCCAGAGTGATCGATCTTGAAGGAAATCAAAGTTAATAATAATGTAAGTAACCAAACATATAACACGGCGGCAGAATGTCTTGGACTGTTATTAAAATGGATGTAACATTTAATTAGTATTCTTAATAATTTTATGAATTTTTTTAATAAATTTATAAATTGTTGTTCATGCTGTCATGTTATGCTAAAATTGGTTACAACAGCAGAATATATATAAGCATAATCATGCAGAAATGAATGTCTGGAAATTAAACATTCCTGCTGAGATCACCTAACAAATATAAATAAGGCGTCTAATTGCTTTGACTTAGCTTAAGATGAGGATAGCATGAAGATATCATCTGCACAATAACATTCTCTCATTTTATTCCTCCACTTTGTTTTTATATATAATCCTCAGGTCAACCCTAGCTGCTACTGACCCTGCCCTTAATTACGTCCTTTGCTCCATCTACATTCAGAACCTTCAACTCACAGCACCATTCTACGTACCCAATCTTTTAATAATTACGTAACTTAAACTAATTAAACGTACCAATCAAGAACCAGAATTTCACCAATTGGTTAGCTTGTCTTCTTCATAGGAATAAATATCAATAATTATATTGCGCAATATCAAGTTTAATAAGAAGCAAATCTTTAATACGTGACATCTTTTTAGTTCTACATATTTTTTTTGGTAGAGTTCTTACGTAATTTGCTGTTGATTAATGGGTTGGCTAATTATAGAGGTCAACATTATAAAAAACTAATTGAACAGTTTTTCCTTTTATTTTCATTTGCGTGGTTCATTCATTTTATACGAGTATGTCTTCGTGAAAGATGAAATATCTTGGTTAGAAAAAACTGCAGAATTAGGAGCTCGATTCTGTTGAAATTAAATTGTGGGTCATGTAAGTGGTTTGTTCGTTAGTACATGTTTGTGCAAGCTAAGCTAGTTTTTCATGGTGGTTGATTACTTGAGGTTAGTTACAAGAATGAGAGTATTCGAAGTTTTCGAACGTCACATAGATTTGGAGACATGCACCTTAGCTTGGCCTTATTTAGTAAACAAAAGTTGTACGTGCTGTTGAAGGAAGCAACACTGTTTTGCATAAAATCTGGACGAAATCATAATCACAGAAGAAGTTCACGTCCAAACTTGTTAGTACACTATTCTCACATGGCATGCAATGCAACTGAATAGTAGTACCAATCATTATGTTCACAAAGTCTTCTTACGTGATTTCACCGTAATTCACGGCCTCCCAAATATTATATCCTACTACCTCACTTGGAGACTAGGATATGTTTTGTTGTGTCGTAAAGATCGAGTGTGCAAAATGTGTTGCATGCATACTAGTACTAATCTATAATGAAAATGCATGCTAATTGTTGATGTGCATAACATCTCACATATATCAGGTTCTATATATGTTTGTGTAATAGCGATTATCAAACACGTCAATCTAAAACCTTATGATAAAATATTTTCGTAAAACTAGTGTGAAACTATCATCTAAATGAAGAATGTCGAACTGCTACGTGTGTACTTAGTTTACAAGTTTTCGGATGCTATTATGGTTTTTGTTCATAATCAGCACACAAACGTGATGTATTTTTTTTTTTTTTTTTTTGAGGGTAAACGTGATGTATTTATGCATACATGATATGATGATCTGAGTTCAATAAAAATCATGATGATGTGTAGTAACTAGTGATATTTACATGCACATGAGGACATATATAAATTAGCAATTGAGAATATCTGTTGATAAAGGAATGATGAAGAGTCTAATAGCAATAATGAAAAAGGCCACGGGAAAGAAAAAAGTGGGCATGTTTCCCTTATTCTTACATATAATCACGCACTTAATTTACTCTATCTATATATCTAGCTTTACAAGGAGTTGTATAATTAACTTTGGATCATGGGTTGCTTTGACTTGTTACAATGTGTAATTTCCAAGTGCACACAGCAATCCAATTAATGGCATTTTCTGTTGGACACTCAATTTAACAAGACATGCATGATAAAAGAAAATAGTAGCAGTGAGTAGGACTATTTTACATGTATCGTTATCATTACGATTGGAGTATGATCCAAAGGAGTATAAAACTAGACCTCCAAAAGCTACACGTGGACCCTTACTATTGTGAAGCAGCCCACCTGCATGTCTCCCTTTCTGTGCTTTCTCACTTGGTCGTCATGCTTTCGCTTCTCTGCACTCATCTCATCTCTTGCATATTATTCTTTCGCATGAGTTTTTGGCTTTATATTCACAAAGGATTTTAGGGTATATCTCCATATGTGTACGTGCTGCATGATCACTTCACTTCAATTAACCTTTTGTTTTCTTTTAATTCGTTAATGTTTAGTTTCACTATATGAGTTGAGAAACGTTAACAATTGTAGTGAAATGAGAGCCGAGAGTAGTAAATGCCTATGAGATGATTGAGGGGACAAATTGTGAAACATGCATACTGGAAGTTGACTCCTAACAAAGTTATAGGGCTTGTAAAATAAAGAAAAAGGAGCAACGTGAAGACGATAATGTGCATGCAATATAATGGGGATTTTGGAATAAATAATATGAGAATTATAAAAAAAAGTTTAGAATGGAAGAAAGTGGAAAAAAAGGAAGTGTAAACCCATTATTACCGATTACCCCCCTTGGTTGGTGGATCCTTATAACACCAAATTATTCGAATAGCCTAAGAAAGGAGTAGCATATATATAACGCAGTTAAAAAGGAGGGAGGATTTACTGATGTCAATTTGTCATGAGATGAAAAAAGTGTAGAAGAAGATGATGATTTTGGCTTACGAGCAAAGTCTGGTGGGGTCAGTAATGATTAAAACTAGGGCAGAGAGACATGATCGTGGGGATGGGCGGGCAGGCCGGGCAGGGCAGATTAGTAAGTGACAACACTGGGATAAAGGGATAGGCGTCTCTTTCCAGCAGCTGACCGCTGACCTTTTTTTCTCAATTGAGTGATTTGTCTTTGTGTTGCGTCTCGTCGATCGTCTTTCAGGATTCAGTGCGTGAGAAAAAGCGGAATTTTTAGATCAAATTAAATCACACAACACACACTAATTTAATTTAATTTGATATTTGATTTTGATGTGACATTCCCTTTTACTTCTCTTTGTATTATTATTCCTATTGCATTTTATGTAAGACGTAAGCTTGTCACAAGAATGACCTCATCCCAATTTTGTCTCCCCCCATTCTTTAACCTTGTTTCTACGTCATTTTGATGTCATCCTCACCTCTATACTTTGTTCAACATTAATGGATTAACTTAGATGTCTTGTTAGGAGAAACTTGATATGGTATACGCGAGTCGACTTCGAACCAGGTTGAATGTTGATAACTCATCCAATTTCTTGAGTGTCACATTTGGCGGATATCATGGAGATCATGAAAGTGATATATACTGCATCTTTGATTTTGATGAGCCTAATTTGATATGCAAGGAATAAAAAGTAAAGTTGGAAATATGTAAAGTTTGGACCATTCATTTAGAAGTGTAATCTAGAAGTATGATAAGATACGTATGCATGCATGCATGATTTATAGAGTATAAGTTGGTGATGATGTGAATGTGAATATGAAATTAAAAAAAATGCAGGTGGAGATAAGATGTAGAGGGCAAGTGTTGGGGGAATTCTTAACGTTGCAGCATGTAAGAGACCAAATTTGGAGTCGAAGCGAAGAAGTCACTTTGCTTCCTGACTCCTCAACCACTGATCATGTCATGCTTCTTCATTATGGTAGCACCTCCACTTCTTCTTCTACCTTAGCTTAATTTTTTTTTTTTTTGAAATAACTACCTTAGCTTAATTAGCCCCCCCTTTTCCTATGTTTTTACTTTAATTTAACTCGTATTAATATTTAACCAAGGGGATTTCGTTTTTCATCTCTCCTTGTACTATTTATTAACCAAATCTCTCGTTGTACTCGATCAATGAAATAGGTAAGATGTACCCCAAATAGGGCAGGTTTTTATTGTTTTTGCTTTTCCGGGGGTCGCTTTGTAACTTGTATAGAGCAGTTCTCAGCTTTCATTTCTGATAAGCAAATTAAATCTTTTCCCATGTTGATTTTCTATAGAAAACGACTATTGGATTTGCACCTGTGTTCTTCAGCACTCTCGCACACTAACAAAATTCAAAGTGTATTGTGGGAGTACTCGAAAACTATTGTCATTCACTTTCTTTTACAAAGGCAATAAATTCTAGATTGATCAACTTTAACTCATCTCTCAGGTATCGAAAGATCAGCCCGATGCATGGTCCCTCATTCACCAAAATAGTTTGTTGAACCACGGTTTTGGCCCAAATGGCACTGAAACAACAATGACTCCAGACTAAAAGAAAAATAAATAAAATTGGGCAGACATGTTCCAAAGTTGTAAATCTCCAAAATGAAACCGCAAAGTTACAAGTTGTCCAGTTTGGCAAGATGGTCAAATCGGGTTCCCAAATTATCCAAAGCACCGGATCAATCTGACATTATCAACCGCGATAAATGACTAAACAAGTAGCATACACTTAACAACAAGAAGATAACAGAGACCTATCCGCTATAACAGTTCCTCAAAGCATAAGCACAAACACGTCCAATGTCCGGAATGACAGAAACAACACATTGGCAGACATCCAACATAGCAACTAGAGTTCTTTTCCATCCAAAAGTGATCGAGGCTCATGTTCTGGCACAAAAGACGTGTAAAGCATCCACGAACAACATTTACCCAGAACTCTCACCTCATGATCTAAAGTATGTACAAACAACTGCAGTATACTAATTACAACAGCATTGCTCAAACAAAGCGCTATCTGAATATAGGCACACACTTGAGTCATGCTAGTATTCGCAAGTAATGTTACCTTTACTAAGTAAACAGCTTAAGCCTCATCGTCATGTTGACTAAACATATATTATGAAGAACCTTTTAGGAAATTTCAGAGTACTTTCAGCTGATGCAGTCTTAGCCCTGCAGTCTATCCTTGTAAGCAGTAACTAAAGAAGCATAGGTGGAAAAACAATCGTAAAACACAGACTTATAACTTATAAGGTAAGAAGCATTGCAAACTTAGATACTTAAAGCTTCAAGATGAAAACTATTATTGAGAGACAGGAATCACAAGAAACATAAAACCAGAAGATGAAACAGAAGTGTGAAGAATAGAGATGCTAATATTAGATTGTTCCAAGTCTGAGTGGCAAACGAAAAGGGTTTGCTTTCTTCTTTTTATCACAGAACTGGAGTCAGAACTTTAAAGATGTTTAAACGGAAAAATATACTTGGTATGCTGAATGTCATATGCCAAGACACAACACTGGAAACTTCTAATTTCTATCACAGATCGATCACATGCATTTTACAGCTACTTCTAAACATCAAAATTCTATAACCAGTACTTTCAACTTCACATCAATTATCAAATCAACACTGCCATCACTTGCCTGAATGGTATGTTCAATTACACCATCATTATTCCCAGCTGGTTTTGTGGTGACATTAACTAAAGTCTATAAGTCACATCACAAGCCAAAACCAATTAACATAAAGAAGTTTGCAGATGCACAAAACAACACTGTAGTTTACAGAACCAACTACATCCAACAGTCAGAAGCTTTGATCGAGCTTTCTTTAAAACCACTGTAAAAATAAACAAAGGAAAAAAAAATCTTCCCAAATACAATCCAACAAGTACATGAAAATAATCGAAAATGTTTATCAATCTCGGTGGACATATTTATAAAAATACATCAATTGAATAAGTTTGAAAGTTCAAGTGCAACAACAAATTACATTGTATTCCAGTACACTCAGATGTGTTGTGGTCAACTTTTGAGCTTACTACCTATGATAGGTATCCCAAATCAGCGAAAAACACACGATTTGCTTAACATAAGACGCGAGACAGATTACCTAAAAAAAAAGAACATGTCCTTTAAGTTAGTCAAGGGCTGACCTAGGGTTCATAAGGTAAAGTTTTAACGATTTAAAGAAACTTCGGAAAAAGTGGTCGACAAGACCAAAATTGGGCAAAACTCGAAGGCTATAATCCACTTTTTTTTTGGCCAAAATGGCACACCAGCCAAAATGACTCCAGTTTTTGTAATACCTCCCAGGGTTTATATTACGTGATGTCGCAAAGTTTGAGGGCTCTAAAACCCATGATAGATACTAAAAACGATGACGATTTTTTATTACAAAAGAAGGGAGATAACAGCTAAAAATACCCTTAAACAAAAGGACATGCCCCTTTCATTCATCAAGGGACTTTCGAGGGTTCATAAGGTAACATTTTACGGATTTTAAGACACTTTGGAGAAAGTGGCCGACATGACTAAAATGCGGCAAAAACAAAAGGGCTATAATCCACGTTTTTTGGCCCAAAGTGGCACAAGAATAAAGATGACTCAAATTCTAGTAACACCTCCTAAGGCCTATATTCTGTGTTTGCGGCAAAATATTAGAGTTTAAAACCAATGATAGGTACCCCATATAAGCGGAAAACACATGATTTGCTTAATATAAAACGTAAGACAGAACGCCTAAAAGAAAAGAACACGCCCCTTAAGTTACTCAAGAGCTGTCCTAGGGTACATAAGGTAAAGTTTTAAGGATTTAAAGAAACTTTGGGAAAAATGGTCGACATGACCAAGATTGGGCAAAATCAAAGGCTATAATCCACGGTTTTTGGCCAAAATGGCACACCAGCCAAAATGACTTAAATTTTTTTAATACCTCCTAGGGTTTATATTATGTGATGGGCAAAATTTTGAGGGCTCTAAAACCCATGATAGGTATTAAAAGCGATGACGATTTTTTATTACAAAAGAAGGGAGACAACAGCTAAAAAGACCCTTAAACAAAAGGATATGTCTCTTTCATTATGGATTTATAGCCATAGGAGGTATTACAAAAATTTGAGTCATTTTGGCTGGATTATAGCCATAAGGTAACGTTGTAAGGATTTTAAGAAACTTCGGAAAAAACACACGATTTGCTTAACATAAGATGCGAGACGGAACCGCCTAAAACAAAAGAACATGTCCCTTAAGTTAGTCGAGGGTTGTCCTAGGGTTCATAAGGTATAGTTTTAAGGATCATTGGGACAAGTGGTCGACATGACCAAAATTGGGCAAAATCGAAGGCTATAATTCACGTTTTTTTTGGCCAAAATGGCACACGAGCCAAAATGACTCAAATTTTTGTAATATCTCCTAGGGTTTATGTTATGTGTTGTGGAAAAGTTTGATGGCTCTAAAACCCATTATAGGTACAAAAAACGATGACGATTTTTTATTACAAAAGAAGGGAGACGACAGCTAAAAATACCCTTAAACAAAAGGACATGTCTCTTTCATTCATCAAGGGCCTTCCTAGGGTTCATAAGGTAACGTTTACGGATTTTAAGACACTTTGGAAAAAGAAGTCGACATGACCAAAAGAACGCAAAATCAAAGGCACTATAATCTACGTTTATTTGACCCAAAATGGCATAGGATTAAAAATGACTCAAACTTTTGTAATACTTCCTAGGCCTATAATATGTGTTCTTGCAAAATATTAGAGCCTAAAACCTATGATAGGTACCACAAATCTGTAAAAAAACACCCAATTTTCTTAACAAAAGACCCGAGAAAAAACGCCTCTAAACACCCTCAAACAAAATATCTAACCCCTTATATTAGTCGAGGGTTGGCCTAGGGTTCATAAGGTAACATTGTAAGGATTTCAAGAAACTTCGGAAAAAGTAGTCGAAATGACCAGAATTGGCAATATGGAAGGCTATTATCCACGTTTTTTTGGCCAAAATGGCACATGAGTAAAAATAACTCAAATTTTTGAAGTACGCCCTAGGGTTTATATTATGTGTTGTGGCGAAGTTTAAGAGCTTAAAACCAATGTTAGGTACCTAAAATCAGCGAAAAACACACGATTTGCTTAACATAAGATGCGAGACAGAACCGCCTAAAACAAAAGAACATGTCCCTTAAGTTAGTCAAGGGCTGTCCTAGGGTTCATAAGGTAAAGTTTAAGGATTTAAAGAAACTTTTGGAAAAGTGGTCGACATGACCTAAATTGGGCAAAATCGAAGGCTATTATCCACGTTTTTTGGCCAAAATGGCACACCAGCCAAAATGACTCAAATTTTTGTAATACCTCCTAGGGTTTATATTATGTGTTGTGGAAAAGTTTGGGGGCTCTAAAACCCATGATAGATACTAAAAACGATGACGATTCTTATTACAAAAGAAGGGAGACAACAGTCAAAAATACCCTTAAACAAAAGGACATGTCACTTTCATTCATCAAGGGCCTTCCTAGGGTTCATAAGGTAACATTTATGGATTTTAAGACACTTTGGAAAAATTTGTCGACATAACCAAAATAGGGCAAAATCAAAGGCACAATCTACGTTTTTTTGGCCGAAAATGGCATAGGATTAAAAAATGACTCAAACTTTTGTAACACCTCCTAGGCCTATATTATGTGTTCCAGCAAAATATTAGAGCCTAAAACCTATGATAGGTACCACAAATCAGCAAAAAACACCCGATTTGCTTAGCAAAAGACCCGAGAAAAAACACCTCTAAACACCCTCAAACAAAATATCTAACCCCTTATATTAGTCAAGGGTTGTCGTAGGTTTTATCAGGTAACGTTGTAAGGATTTGAAGAAACTTTAGAAAAAGTGGTCGAAATGACCAGAATTGGCAATATGGAAGGCTATTATCCACGTTTTTTTGGCCAAAATGGCACATGAGTAAAAATGACTCAAAATTTTGAAGTACGCCCTAGGGTTTATATTATGTGTTGTGGCAAAGTTTAAGAGCTTAAAACCAATGTTAGGTACCCAAAATCAGCGAAAAACACCCGATTTGCTTAACATAAGATGTGAGACAGAACCGCCTAAAACAAAAGAACATGTCCCTTAAGTTAGTCAAGGGCTGTCCTAGGGTTCATAAGGTAAAGTTTTTAAGGTTTTAAAGAAACTTTGGAAAAAGTGGTCGTATGACCAAATTCGGGCAAAATCGAAGGCTATAATCCACGTTAAATTGGCTAAAATGGCAAACGAGTAAAAATGACTCAGAAATACCTTTGAGAGTTATAATTATGTGTTGTGACAAAGTTTAAGAGCCTTACACATCCCTTTTATTCATCAAGGGCATTCCTATGGTTCATAAGATATCGTTCTAAGGATTTTAAGAAATTTTGGAAAAAGTGGTCGACATGCCTAAAGTTGGGCAAAAACGAAGGCTATAATCCACGTTTTTTTTGACCAAATAGTAGAGGAGTAAAATCGACTCAAGTTTTTGTAGTACCTCCTAGGGTTTATATTATGTGTTGTGGCGAAATATTAGAGCTTAAAACCTATGATAGGTACTCTAGATGAGCAAAAAAACACAATTACTTAACGAAGGGCGAGAGTGAGAACGCCTATAGAACCCGGAGACAAAAAAAAAAAAAAAAAAAAAAAAAAAAGAACCTGTCCCAAAAATTCATCATGGGCAGTCCTAGGGGTCATAAACTCATAAGGTAGTGTTTTACAGAATTTAAGACCCCTTGGAAAAAGTGGTGGACAAGACCAAAATTGGGCAAAATCGAAGGTTAGAATCCATGTTTTTTGGCCCAAAATGGCACGGTCGACTCAAAATTTTGTACTAACTCCTAGGGTATATATCATATGTTGTGGCAAAATATTTGAGCTTAAACCTGGGATAGGTACCCCGAATCAGCGAGAAACACACTATTTCCTTTACAAAAGATGGGATACAGAAACGGCTAAAAACACCTTTAAAAATGAAATCCTAGTAATGAAGTAGCTCGAAGATTTAAAAGCATGTTTGGTTTCAACTTTTGTTCAAGGAAAGGGAATTAATAGAATCAAAGTACGGCAATTCTAACAAATTCCTTCACAATTATTCTATAGCATCAAAAGGCTCCAAAAACATAAACCAAACATGTTCATATCGAACCAAACAAATTCTAAGTTATGACATGAATCAGTGGAAAGTGATATTTATGATATCAGACTTGTACAGAGAATGAACAAAGTCATATCTCATGGACAGCAAACAGGTGCTTGAAGCACTTCCTCTCATAAGTTGAGGAACCCCTTCATTTTCATGAATGGTCATATTACTAAGGTTCCTAGAGGCGTTATATGTTCATTGTGAAACCCGATCCATGTACTAGTTGTTGTAGAGAAAGTTGAGCATAGATACAAACATGCAAATAGAAGTGACACAGGAAATACCAAGAATCATATATAAGGCAGGCTTGAACGTAACTGAAAATGCTAATATTAGCAACATTACTAACCTAAAGGAGATGCATACAAAAGAAAAAACATGATCAGAAACATCATTCTTTGGCCTATCTAATAATAGTGAGAAACTTAGTTCAGCAGAAGCCCCCAAAACCTATGATGTGTCTGTGTGTTGAAAATTTAAAACCACAGTGCAACAAGAGCGGGCAGTGGAATGTGCGAAAACACAATCTCGAGAAATGAAGAATAAAGCATTACATAAAATCACAAGGCAAAGGTGTGTTATAACATCAAATTGAGCGACCAAGTGTAAAGATGACATGTAACAACCAAGGAATTAAAGTGCAAGGAGATAGAGTGAGCAGCAAGATGTAATAATGATTATTATTAGTATCAAAGGAAATGAGTATACTCTCATACAGCTTAGAAACTAATTAAAAACTCAAAGGGAAAATGAAATGAAAACTCACAAATCAGGATAAGCCTTTGCGGAGGTTGAGGATGGCGGCGTATAGTTTACGGCGGGATCCAACGGCGTTGATACCCATGTCCTTGAGATCGTCGAGGGTGAGATGGGGCAGCACATCATCGTCCACCTCGTGTATTTCGAACACCGGTGAGTATCGTGACAGCCCCAATTCATCCAACCATTTCCGGACCCCCTCCTCCAATCCCCGGAACCCCAAATCATTATTATTATTATTATTATTATTACTAATAACAGTAGTAGTCCTGCGGTTGTGGGCCCGCCACACTTCAAAGTCGCCCATCGTCGTCGTCCCTGGGCTCTGCTGCTCTTCATCTGCTTCTTCTTCTTCTTCTTGTTCTTGTTCATCCTTATCAAAATCGTTGTTGGTGTTGTTGATGTGAATAATGGCAGCAGCATCCTCCTCCTCATCATCCTTATCTTCATGCTCACGCTCTCTATCATCTTCTCCTCCCACTCGGTGGTGCTGGTGGTGCTGGTGGTAGTCAATCGTATTGAGGAAATGTGTGCGCGGCCTTTTACGAGAATTGGCATTCCCATTGTTGTTGTTGTTAACGAGGTTGGTAAGGGGTCGGGTCTTTGAAGAAGATGAAGAGGGTTTGGAACGGGACTGAAACGACCCCGTATTAAAAGTATCACCACCGATGTCGCCAAGTCTCACGCTCGGCCGCCGCTGACGCTTCGGGGGATTCTTCTCAACACCCCCATTATTATTATTATTATTATTATTATTATTGTGGCTCGGGATTTCCGTCGCCGTCGCCGGGTTTAAATCTCCCGCCATCATTAATTAATTATTTTGAAGAAGATGGAGAGATGTAAAGGGAAGAAAGAGGGATAATGTGGTGTTTGTTTGGTGTTTGCATAAGTGCTGGACTGGTGGCTCAATACTCAATACTGCAAAAAAGGGCTTGTACTATACGTCTCCTGATTTCCCCCAATTTCAACCCGGACCCGTATCAGTATCTATCTCCAATACAAAATTCAATATTTCAAACTCAACAAATTTGAATTCATCACTTCATTTTCAATGGCAGATATTACCGCCAACGCAAATTCATTGGACATGTTCCATAAAGTGGACATATTTACCTTGGAAGATGTTGATTTGTCACCCTTTTCAATTTCCAAATTCCCCTACTCTTACTCCTCAATTTTATTTGTAAGGCTATATACCAATTTGTAAAGAGTAAGTCTTGTGTGAGACGGTCTCACACTAATTTATTGTGAGACAATCTTTCTTAATACAAATAGTGATCTCTTTTATAGTTTTAGTATCCATTATACTTACTTTAGTGATTGTTTTAATTTAATATAATACTAGAATGACCCATATAAAATGAGTAAATGAGTTATTTTAGAAACCGTGCCTAATTTTATATTTTGTGACCTTTTTAAACTACAACTTATGTTGTAAAATTGTAAACTAACATGACCACTAAAAGCAATATAATGGTCAACATGAATGTTAAACGGTTCACTTTTTAAACAAGTAAATTCGTCTCACAATAAATTATCGTGAGACCGTCTCATATGAGACTTGTTGATTTGTAAAAATTCAAAGTCGCTACCGTACCATCTTAATTCTAATACTAGTATAGTGCAGCAGACAAGAGATAAAACATGAGTCATACAGTTAAAAATGTTTTGACACCTTTGAATCACGGACATCTCTGTCAACTTGCGTGTTGATGTCCAATAAATTTTTTGATAAGGACACTGGGAGAATAGGGGACGAACATGGTTGAGCCAATGTCCATTTTATTTTTTCAAATCATAATACAAAACCCGGCTTCAAACATACATATATGTACATTAAGCTAACATTTGGAAAAATAACTCATTCTAAATTTCTTAAGTAATAGCGTGTTTCTTCTCTTCATTTTAATCGTTATTCAGCCGCTAATTGTTGTAGCTTATGACTTCAAAGTCACTTTTTTTATGAACTTTATGTCCAAAGTTCTCACTTTTGATTTTCAAATTATGTCCAACATATATCAAAGATATTTTAAAGAAAATAATACTTATACCCTATACTTCTGAAAATTATTAATTAAGGTAATAAATCTAGTCTCAAGCAGTCTTGCAATAATGGTAGGGAAAAAAGCCCAATTGGCTAATAAATTTAGATCTTGCTAATTTGGTATATAATATTAGTTTACCAAAAATGATGGATACTCTATACTATAAAATTAAAGATGATATTGGAAAATCGGATAATATGGAAGAAAGTCTCCTTTTAATTATGATTTATACAACGGCTAAATTGAAATTAAAGTTAAATTAGAGAGAAAATAGGAAACGGTAGAAACAAACCCAAAAACCATAGCAAAACCAGATGCGGCACACAGAATACTACTCCTTGTTTTGAAAACCACCTTAGGTTCAAGAGAAAAGTAATTAGCAAAAAAACAAGATTAAACGGGCTAAAATGGTTAAATTGTAACCTTCATATTAATTTGAGTTTTAGCTTTATCTCTAAAGCTCCACAATTTACGACATGACTAAGTATTTTCCAGCCCTTCGAATTATGTTGTGTAGCATTTTTTGTTTTTTGAATCACCTTTATGTTTGGCGTTGCAATTGCATTATTGCTATTGGGCCCTCATAGACGTTACAGTTACTTAGGTCTAGCAACGTAGTCAAACCAGGTCAAACCAATTGTCCAAACGAAAGTAGCCAGGTGTCATTCCAATGCACTTTTCACCTTCAAAATTGCTCAATTTCTCTAAGCACTATTATATATATATACCTCATATACTTTCACAAATAACTTCACCAGACAACCAGTACTAAACTTAGCTTACAACATACTGTATGATAAAAGTTAAGAGCACCTACACTCTCCTTTTGCTACTAGTAGCAGCCATGCTTTCAACAAGGCTTAGTAACCGCAAGGCTGATCAGGGAGTCCCCAAGAAACCAAATGTTCCTAGGAATGTCGACACTTCGACATGGGTGTGGCCGCCTAGAGGTGTTGGGTCATGTTCATGTGCCTCCAGGATTCGGGAACAATATCAACAGGCTGTTTCAGTTCCTGTTGTTGAATCCTGTGAAAAACGACCTCCTCGTCCTACCATCACTAGTTCCTTTCGCCAGCCTACATCTTCCCCACCCGTAAGCACAATTTTAATTCACATATCATCATCATTGGATTAATATTTGTAGATATTTATTCCACACTTTGAATTTAATAACAATGTGCCCTAACTTTCTTTGATTTATCTAATCTCTTATCTTTAAATTTCTACAGATTATATTTGGCCAAACTACCAAATTGGTAAAAAAAGTGGAGGGCAATTGACAAATTGGTAAAAAAAAAAAACTCCGGCGACAGATTGGTAAAAATGAGTCTGGTCACCAAATTAGCTAAAAAACATGCCAAGTGCCGGAGCGTACCTTCCACACGCATAATTACGTTGATTTCTTCATTTAATTAAATTTATTAACCTAATAATAATTTTTTCTATAATATCTTAATAAATTTTTTTAAAAATTTCTTAATAAATATTCATAATGCAAAACAATACAATCAATTTAAGCAAAACAACTATTTTTTATCCCTCTTATTTGCAATTAAAAAAATTAGCCAAAAATATGACCTTGATAATTTGCATATGAATTATTAGCAACATATTGAGGATTATAATGTGTCATTTATAATTTTATTCATTTCAAAAAAAAATTTAAAAAAATTATGCTTCAAATGAGAAAATCAAACTTGGCACAACTGTAAAAAAGACAGTTTTTATCATGTGTCATCTCAATTCCATAAGAAATCCACATCAAATGTTGGTACAATGCAAAAAAAAAAGCTCGTTAATCTAATTGAAAATGAAAGTCGCAATATGATATTAGCCAATCTAATGTTAGGTTAGAAATTTTAATTAAATGAAGAAAATCAATGTAATTATGCGTGTGGAAGGTACGCTCCGGCACTTGGCATGTTTTTTAGCTAATTTGGTGACCAGGCTCATTTTTTTTTACCAATCTGTCGCCGGAGTTTTTTTTTTTTACCAATTTGTCAATTGCCCTCCACTTTTTTTACCAATTTGGTAGTTTGGCCGATTATATTTTGATGATACAAATTCGAGATATATATCTTCTTTTAAAAAATATAAACCAAATATTTTGCATGGTTGTTTACCACGCCACAAGTTCTGGAACAAGATTATTTTCTATTATCTAATGCATGAGTCTTAGATTAATTTGTAGTAGTTAAAGTTTCACTTCTCCACGTACGACCATCACTTGTTTATCTAGTTTGTGTTCAAATAAATTAAGTTGCACATCATCCATATTAAAGAAAAAACAAACACACAAGATCTCTATTCTTTGCAAAGAACGCCAACATGAGGAGCACAAGACTAAAGATCAGAGTGATAATAATATTTCACCAGTTCGTTTAAAAAAAACTAATATTATTTCCCCCGTAGGTTTGATCTTATTTCGTTATTAATTTCACGTCTCCTTTTAAGAAGGGAAATAGTTAGTCGTTGCTTCATTTGATTTTGTTTGTGAATAGATGATTGTCTTAAAAACCCTAATGTAATTATGTCGCTTTTTGATAGCTGGAATGAAATAAATAATGAAAGCTTTGTCGTATATATAACAAGAAATTTGTCGTATATAGAGCATGGATTTTGTCGTATAGTATATACAGTTAAATTTTGTCGTATATAATTATATAACAATTCTTTGTCGTTTTAGCCGTTATTTGTTGAGTGAAATGATTCGTGTGTTTGTCGCATATTTTTAATTTGGATACTGTCGTTAGATTTTATGTGTCATAATTACTTTCATTGTTTTACAGAAACAATTAACATTGAAAATGTGTAGATTCCACGGATGGTCTCTATATTGGCGGACGCGCGAGTCGTGCGATGATTGCACTAGGATAGGAGTCGCCACCAAACAATTGCGGGGTGTTTGGAAACCATGCAATGCGATCTTGTTCCTTGTTACCGAGGGACTACGTAAACGCTAGGTGAGTCTGTACCCATTGAGCATAAACGCTTGGAAAAGCGAGTCATGCCAAGTACAAAACACTTTCGCGAGTCGTTTACCGAAAGGGACAAAACCGAGGGACGTAAGGAACAAGATGCGCACTGTGCCCTACGCCAATATGCAGCCTACGAACTGCAAGACTGGGTTTGGGGGTGACGGTACGTGTTGGGAAGCCATAAGACACCCAACCCCGCCCACGTATAGCGGCCTCTACTAGTTGAATTATCGTTTACAAGTCGTCGAGAAGTTAAGCCATGCAGATTACAATCATTTACAAGTTATATACAACCTAGTAAATTAGCTAAGTCGGTTATTTAGCACATAAACTAGATCTTAGGTCGCAACGTTGTTAAGATTGATTAACGGTCCCTAGCTACCAATTGTCCAAGCGCTTTGCGCTATGTGTGTTAAGCGTGATTCAAGTAATTGGTTTTAGATATAATTTTGGTTAGGCAAAATGTAAATCTATGTCGTAAAAGCAATAAATTGCGCATATAAAGAAGGGGTAGAAGATGAGAATGAAGTAAAAGAAGAGTTTAGAAAAGAGGGGATGCCCTCAGGACTTACGTGTGTCCGCGATACCACTACTTGCTCTACTATGCTTCGAGATCGTTGCGTTGATCCTTAGTATGCGTCGTAGGGGGCTAGTTGTGTCCTTGGAGCGATGCGTTGCTCTTCGAACGTGGGTGTTTGAGAGGGGCTTTGTTTGAGTTGTGTTTGTAGTGTTGTGTTTAGGGGTGCCCTAAAGTTTAAGGGTGCCTTAGGGTTTTATTGTTGTGCTAGGGTTTGTATTGTGGTTAGGGTTTTTGTGTGGGAGAGATGAGGAGAGAGAGTAGCAGAGATTCGGGGTGGAAAAATGGTTTGTGAATGTGTGAAAGTGTGTGAAATGGGGTGGAAAGAGGGTTGTATTTATAGTGTGGAGAGGCTAGGGTTTGAAGTGGAAAAGCTAGGGCAACCGGCCACCCTAGGGCAAGGTGCGTCTGGCGCACGGGGTGGTGCGTCAGGCGCACCAGGGGCCGCGTCAGGCGCACCAGGGGCCGCGTCAGGCGCACCAAGGGCCGCGTCAGGCGCGGGTATGCTGCGTCAGGCGCGGCTGGTGGTGCGCCAAGGCTCTTGTGCGCGCGCATTGGTGCGTCTGGACTCTATGACGTACCATACGAAATTGCATTTCTGGCCTTGTTATGACATAGTTTTTGTACATATGAATTTGGGTGGGGAAATGATGTACAAAAACATGTTTTGTTGATGGTTTTTGGCGATTTAGGCGCGCGGGTCATTCCTGAGTTAGGTCAGGTGTAAAAAGGGAGGAAAATCGGTGTTTTTGGCTTTGTTTTGGGTGAAAACGCATTTGCTAATGGACTCACGACAACGGTGGTTCACATAGTAGAGCAAGTAGACGCAGTTCACAGTAAAATGTCCTTTCATCATCGGGCATTTGGGTAGGGACAAATGCAGGTGTCTACAAAATGACTATCATACAAGTACATGTATATGTTTTAACAACATTTTCCATTCATATGAATCTGTGACAAAAAATGAATATGTGCACGTACAGGTGATTCATCCACGACCATTGAGGTTACTGTTTTCTAAGGAGTTAACCTACGGTGAAATTCAAAAGCCGAACAAAATAATGCTTCCAAAGGTAAACAAAATGAGAAGTTTTTGGGTAGATATACTAGTTGTTTTAATACTAAGCCTACCAAATAAAGAGTAATTAAGTAACATTAATTTGCTTGAGGTTATTAATTATTAGTAGCATTTATGACCAATTCAACTGTTATATATATGAGTATATCACTGCCTTTTCAATCTAATGCCCAAAAAAAAAAGTGTGATGATGTAGTGTAACTTGTTAATGCAATCACATACAAAAACAGAGAGAAGCACAAAATCATTTGCCGGCTGTGAAGGCAAAACAAGCAACAAGAATTTTGATGGATGATAAGGAAACAAGACAGACTTGGCCTTTTAGACTCAGGTATGTATAATTTATGATTAATAATTTCATCTGCGTAACTTTTTTGTGTTTGATTGATTAACATACAAATATGATCCTCGACAGATACCGAATTGGTAATAAAACCAGAGTCTACTCACTTACCGGAACTCGTAAGCGCCTTTTTTTTTTTTGCTTAATTTTAATTAATGAGACTCACTTATGTGGTGTTAATGATGATGAGAGTGGAATAAAGTATGTAAATGGTGTGTGATAGGCAAATTTATGCAAGCTCATGATTTGAAGGCTGGGGATTACATTGTCATTTACAAAGACGATGACAGAGACAGATATGTAAGCAACTTTATTAAATTTCAACTCAACCTCAACGTATATATGCTCCATCTGATTAGTAATTGATTACGATGCTGATGATCAGGTAATTGAGGCTTCAAAGAAGATAATGCCAACAACAATGATAGATTATACCAATTGTGGCGTGCTTGGGAAGATACATGCCAACTCACCATCAAGCTACATCTACCTCAACAATAATATATTGTCAGAGCTGGGCATTCAAGATGAAATGGAGGAAGCAGCCAGACCCACCACACCCTACCTCTATGGAAATGCTTACCTCCCATTCCAGAGGCTCATCACCCTTAAGCTTGCCCCTTTGCCAAGCTTTCGCCTTTTTTGATATCCCTTTCATTTCCATTTTCTAGTTTTCTTGCTTCCTTTTTATTAAGGCCGGACTTCAAACAGCCGCCCTCTTTCTGCTTTTCATTGCAATAAATGCAACATGATGAATAACTATTCAAACTATTTTCAATTTGAGTACATTTGACCGGGCTATTTAAAGTTTAAACCTTTCTTTATAACCTTTTACTAATTGGCCCATAACTCATTCGCTTTTTAGATTTCGAGATGTCATGGAATGTGGAGGAATGATGCATGGTTTCTGCTAAATTTAATTTGGCTAATAGACTACTTCTCATCCTATAATCTCTTTTTGGTTTTCATCCTTTTTTTAAAAAAAAAAAAAATCGGATGAAGAGTTTTTCAATTATTTGGTCGTGAAGTACTTAAGAATAATATATACATTCAATTCAATTTATGTTAGTTTTAAATATTAGTCTATACAATTATGCACAAACTAGAAATTGCACTTAAAACTAAAATTCGCTCAACTTTCGTTGGTGTTGTAATTCTAGCTACCAATATATTGAGTATATATGGCTCGAGTAGAAGCTTTTGTTTTGTTTTCGAAATGATAATGAGCATGGTAAATTCATAACGTTATTTCCAGGATGGTTTTTAAGAATAAAGTTAATTATTTCTTGATAATGAATTACTTGTATTGGTATGGTGCGACAATTTTTACCCCAAATGAAATCCAAAGCTATCCGTCGAATTCGGATTTAAAAAAGAAAAGTTATCCAACTAATCTGTATGGAAATGGGACGATAAATTGGAGATAGCCTTGATCGGAACCCATGCACACGAAAGAAAATGAAGAAGAATCAAACCCATTCAACTTATCTGATTGTAATTCTATTTAATATAACTATACATCTTTCGCGCTGTGTAAGTCAACTAAGCCCGTCTAGCTCAGTTGGTAGAGCGCAAGGCTCTTAACCTTGTGGTCGTGGGTTCGAGCCCCACGGTGGGCGTCATCACTTTTTGTTTCTTAACAGCGAAAATAAAATTTGGTTGATTTACATTTTCATTATGAAATGATATCAACGGGCTTCGTGGTGTAGTTGGTTATCACGTCAGTCTAACACACTGAAGGTCCCCGGAGCGAAGCCATTTTTTTTTCCTCCTGAAGATTTTAAGAAAGATACACCCATACACCGTATACTATAGCATACCAACCCGGACAACCCCTCTCAAACTTAAGCATATTTGTATAGGAGTATTCTTTAGTGCGGTTCGACAACCTCATTTCATGCTATCAGTTGTTAAATGAACTCATATCGTTTCTAAAATGGATAAGTCGGATCTTTGTAAATTAAAGTAAATAAAAGGGGGCTCGGCTCACCTAATATTCAGCCTTATTCTTTCTCCTTGTTTTATATTTGGCTATGAGCTTACAACCCATGTTTCTATATGAGATTCAATTTAATGATTTGAATAATGTATCTAAGATGGATGAAAATTATATATGTTGGCGTACTAGTAAATTTTCACAATCCACTGGAGCGTGGCTATTGGTCAGTCGGGAACTATTGAAACATTTTTTTTTATCAAGGTGAAACTCTAGTTTGGGGAAGCTACTATGAACCACCTTAAATAATGAGAGTCGTGTGCACACTTGAGTTTATAGGATGTGAATTTGAATGGTGGAAACTTGGATTGGGAACTTGGTTTTCTTTTTGTAAGCGTTAGTTTGATTAGTTACGCGCCATGAATACATGCATTTCATGTTCCTTGTCTTTTGCTCCGTATGAGTTAATGTATTGAGACATATAAATATAATCAGCAACAATGATCAAATTGGTTTCGTGGTGTAGTTGGTTATCACGTCAGTCTAACACACTGAAGGTCCCCGGTTCGAGCCCGGGCGAAGCCATTTTTTTTCTTCTTGTTTACGCCCACTTATCGTTTGGCTCCTACTTATTGTATTATCAATGAATTATGTTCAACTGGTTTCGTGGTGTAGTTGGTTATCACGTCAGTCTAACACACTGAAGGTCCCCAGTTCGAGCCTGGGCGAAGCCATACTTTTTTCTTTCTGTTAAGCATGTTTTTTTTCTTCATAAAAGTGATAAAATTCTTTAACTTAGCATCGAATTATAGTGTCCGTACTCTTGCAATAGAGTAAGCGAGGCTGAGGTCAGAGCAGTTGATGATGGTGCAACAGAGGCATAGCGTGTTTCATGCAAGGAGGAACATTCGCTGGGCAAGATCGAGCATTGCAGACTTGCATACGTTGGATCCTGTCACACGTATTATGCATACTATTTAAGTTTTACGGAAACCTTGTTAAGAAAACATAGAAATTAAAAGTTGATAGTTGTTGTAGATAAATAAAAGCATAGAAATGTAGTACCTGTTGGTGGATGGTAAGTGAGTCTAGTGCATGGTTACTTAGGCTGATGAACACGGGGTCGTCGATTAAAGCGAGCCTTGTCTTTAGGAACTAGTCCATGTAAGAATACGTACAATTGATGAATTGAAACATGAGAAGTAGAATAATCACATTATTAATAGTTAAATTAGACGGAGAAGCAATTAGAAATATATATACCTGGACATGAGTTTGTAAGGAGTGGATGTAGTTGATTATTTCATCTAGAATCAGCCTCTTGCCTACCATCTGAGAAACATCAAAAGTGTTTGATCAACCATGATTAAGTATCTTGTATGCATGTATGCTAATTCCGAAACATGCATGATCGAATAATTAGAATGGCAATGGACCGACCTTGTCACAGCCTGGAACAAGGGATTGCAAGAGCTTCATCTTGTCATTAATTAGTTGTCTCCTTACCTGACAAAAACTTATCATAGATAATAATGAATTATGAAAGTTTATACGCACACAGGATGGATCGGATCATCAGTAGCTAGCTACATACAGAGTAAGTGAGTAATATATGCATTCGTAAATTAAAGGCCGGTAATGAGTGATGGTCTGTAGATTATTGTAGATAGGAATGACTAAAAGGATGGAATTAGGGAGTTATTAGAGTTAAGATAATAATACCCTTTCCGCAAGGCTGTGACTGTCTGTGGCTTGACCCCTCTTTGCCCTTACATACACAACACACCCTTCTCCTGCTTTACTACTGCCTCCAGCAGTTATTGCTTTCTTGGTGTCATCTGCTTGATCGTCTACGCCTTTTTTGTTTTTCCTCTTCCTCCTTTTCTTATCACCCTGATTCCACATATTGTATATACTCGGCATAAATAGTTAACATGCATTATTGTACGTAGTATGTAACAAAGATGAATAAATTTTTACCTCATCCTTGTTGTTGGGTTTTGCAGCTACATCTTTGTCTGCAGCAGCCTGCAGGAACAGTGTTTGCTGATGATCATCACAAAGACTGAAATCATCATCCTGCTGTAGACTGCAAATGCTGCTAATCCAGGATGACGAGTTTGATTCCTGCTTCCATTCACCGGGGAAAGTAGACGTAGCAGGCAGGTAATCATCGTAGGTATATGAATGGTAGGAGTTTTTATTATTAGAGTGGATCATTGTTTGCTGATTATCAGTAAAGTAAAGATTGCCTGCTTGAAAAACTCCATCATAATAATCATCATCCACAAGGCTTCCTAACGAAGGATGATAAGCTGACATCTTTAAGTGAACCAGTTAGTTTGCGGAGCTATAAACAGTTATGCAGGTGAAACAGACACAAGGCAGCAGCATACATATATAACTATATAAGTATCTTATTTATTTGGATCAGTTAGCTGCTTACATTATATTATTGAGTTATAAAGGGTGTCACTGTCATGAAAGATATCGTATATTTGACTAGTCTTATTAAATCTAACCAAAATACGTATTGGTAAAGTCGCGAATTCTGCAAGAGTACAAGGTGTAATAACGGTGTGGTAAGGTGCGGATATTGCAACGGAAACAATGCTAGACCACAGACATTCTGTCTTAATAAAGATATGAATATGATGTGTATGTATAGACGTATAGTCATGTAAATTAAATTTGGACGGTATATAAGAAATGAAGGATATGGGATAACCGATAACGGGTGGGAGCTAGTGGGGATGAGTGATGAATGATGATGAGAGTTAAATGCAAATGTGAGGCTAATAGGGAAGAATGAAGCGAGAAATAAAGGCAGGCAAGGCAAGGCAAGCCTCACTCACTCACTCACTCACTCACTGATGAAACATACATCCAGTCTACAAATCGGCGCCCCATGTTTCCACGTGCATTCTTCTTCTCATTCTATTAATCCATCCCTTTCTCTGTCTTTGCTTTCTTTGTTTCTCACCTCATCAACTTTGGACTCATTCTTGGAATTGTATACTCCTTACAAATTATCATAATAAATTAATGAATACAAATTGTAAAACAATGAGCCTTTCACTTATGGTCCTAAGTCCTACTCCATATCATGTTTCTTTTAATTAACACAATAACACTGATTCTTATGTTAAGTGACGACTCAAATGCGTGCCTAAAAGGGTGCACGAAACTTGGAAATGTATGGAGGTAGCACAACAGTAGAAAGAACAAAAAAGGCGGATAGGATGATGGGCTTTAGCGCAAGGGGAGAGGAAAGCCTAAAAGGGAAAAAAGGGCCGAAAGAGATAAGCCCAATAGTAGAAGACCAATCCAAACCAACAACAAAAAAAAGAAAAGAAAGAGCAGAGTTGGAGGAAGAACGAAAGATGAAGAAGAAAGAAGTGCAGAAATGCAGGGAAATTTGAATTAGGGATTGAGAAGAAGAAAAAGATAACAAAGTGATTGAAATGGCGGGTGCAATATCTGGAATATGGATTGGGGTAGTACTAGTAGTAAGTGGTACATCATGTAGGACTGGACTTGTTATGTGTATATTGTATGATATAGCTTGGAATAATACTTCATCTTATGCTTGCCATGAAACATTAAGATTTAAGTTATACTCTTTGACATTATCATAAAGTATGATTTCCACTATAGAAGCTTTGGATTTAAACTGGACTCTTACGTTGGGCTAAAATGTCTTGGGCCTGTCATGATAAATCATGGCAGCGTTTCTTTGGTTTCGGTTTTGGACTTGCATAAGTCCACAAATCACACTGCTAATAGCATACTATAATGTAACCAAATTGAATAGACCATGGCAGGGGTGCTGAGACTGCTGAGTGTTGCGTAGAATGAAGAATCTCTAAGATTGAAAGATAACAAATTCTCTCCCCTATCATTCTCTATACAATTTACCTGGTTTCCTAATATACAGTTAGCTATTCTACATGCTGATCCTTCCTCAGAAATTTTCTTATGAAAGAGTCTCATGTGTTATGGACTTTTACTAATTGTATTTTGAGATCACTTCATGTAACACTCGTTCCAACGATAATGGATATGCATACGGTTATGCGCGAACATTTAATATAAGAATTTATGTACTCCATTTCTATGTTTCAAGCTCAAGTATTACTCTTTTAAGTTCAGAACTTGGCCCAATATCATCACAGAACGAACAATGGTTACTATGGCAATGTTATTAGAAAATGGTCACTTTGCAAATACTTTTGGAAAGATTGAACGTTCCAAACTAGTACAAACAAATCACATATTTATGTCCAAACTCCAACTAATATACCTAAACATTTTTACCAGAAGCAAACTAAAGTTACTGTACTAAGCTGCACAAACACCATAAACCAACAATTGTACATCAAACAACATTTACTGTCCTAAACTGCACAACTACTGTCACCATTCCAATTAACCAAAGATGAGAACCCTCTACCAAGGCAAAGGCATGACCCAAATTGCGGCGTGGTGATCCGTAAGCTCGCATCTGGGATCCGAATAAAGCGGCCTGATGCTCATATCCGTCATGTTATAGATACCCATGTCTTTTCCTGGATTATTTATCCCATTCATACCAAAATGTTTTATCTGCCGATCATCCGTAAAATAAACGGAGTTACCTCTGACTGTTCTCTCCAACTTAATTCCAACGGAGACGGAATTACTGCCACCCAAGAACAATGCAGACCCGACCAAAGTACTGACCAGTACCCATTCATTTGTACCCGAATTCATCCTCCAAACCCGAAACTCTCGTGTCGAAACCCGAGAACAATCATTATAATTGTCAGTACCATAGTGCTGCGGGTAATACCAAGAAAATATCCTCAATACGACTGAGAGCTGGCCTTTTATGTCCACCAGGTACCACTTAAGTCTCTTTAATTTGGGCATGACGAAAGACGGCTGAGATTCAAATTGGATTAGAACCATGTTATCGAGATTGCAGACGTATATTTTACCGTCGTCATCAACCACGTAGAATCTCTCCTCGTAGTACAGGGCATCAGAAAACTCAGCAGCGCAGGGTTCAGTACTAAAAAATTTCCAAGATTTGTCACCTACTGTACACAACGCAGCTCCTCCGGACTGGAGCAGGAGCAGAACCTTACACATAGAGTCAAAAGAAGGAGAAGAGGAGAGAACGGCCTTGTAAACTTTATTTGACAAGTCGGGGAGGAGACGACGCCGTTTTGCGAAAGGATTGTGCAGGAAGATACTCATCAATCCACGCTTCTCCGAAGTGAGAACTAACCACCCTTTGTAAGACCCACAACACGTCTCATGACGGTACACATCAAGAAAATGTTTATCAGAATGTCGGAATTGGTCTGAAATAGCAATGATCCTCCGCTTGGGCAAGGTTGTCAGAGCAACCATGATGGCGGGGATCGAGTCCGGGAGGTTGCACCGGTGTGGCATAGCAGCTAACCTCCATGAACGGGAGGTTGAACAACAACTTATGTGTTCAAAAGGGTCTTCTAATTTGCTCAGAATCTCTGATAATAAATCTTGATTTATCTTTGAAAATAAATCATCTTGATGAATTTCTGATGATAAATCTTGGTTAATTTCTGATGATACATCTGGATTAATCGCCATCGTTTTCTTTTTGAAAGAAAAACAGAAGAATTTGAAGAAAGGGAGATTGAAATTATTATCAGGTAATAGAAAACAGAGGATTTTCAAAGGGTTTCTCATTTTTGAAAACAGGGGAAACGGATAGTTACAGAGGATATAGATAGTGTAATATATATAATCAGGGTTTTGTCTGATTTTGCTACAGTTGTAAGTTAATGTCGTTAATGACCGACTCTCACAAATTTAAAAAAAAAAAGAAACTCTAGATTTGGTACTTTCCTTAAGAAGAGCGAGGTCTGGTAATTACTAATTAGGACAGCAACAAACGGTAAAGCAGCACCCCAAGAACTTACTATAAATAATGTTCGAAAAATCGAAGAGAATTTACTCGTAATTTCGCTATGGGTTTGGTATAAATAAAGAAATGGGTGACAATGTTGATTACACTACGCTTTACGACTTCTCTTCTATGACTCTGCTAATCATGGCCTTAGCGTAAATTAAACAAGACTAGATTGTACAAGGAAACCCAGTATCCTTGTGCGTATTATATGTGTCATCTATCTAAAAATAATTTGTCAACGTTGATCGTCATGTTTTAGTTTGCAATCCCGTCCAATGCAAGAATCACTTTAGTGGTGATCTTTTATGGATATGATATAAAACACTTAAGTTTATGTTGGTTTAAGAAAAAGTGTGGTTGTATAGTATAGAACAAATAATTGAAAACACAGGATTACATCTCGCAAGGTTTCAAAGTTCAAACAGTGGCCTGAAGACATATCATGGGACTTGTGATCCCACTTCTTAGAGTCTGTTGCACATAGTCTGATAATCACTTATTTTTTGATGTGTTTGCTGAATAAGCCTTTTAATTTCCAGAGTTTGATATTGCTATCTGCTGGGCTTACTGTTCTTTTCTGCAGAGCAGCATGGAGGACGAAGTGGATGAGTTTGTACAATTTTTGCAAATAAATGAATTAAAAAACTGGGTAGAGGATGAGAATTGCTCACAAAGCTTTGGTCACTCATGCAACAGGAAGGACGGTGGTTCGACACAATTGTGCTGAATATTCTTTTGGCTTCTCTCACTCTCTCCCTGAAGTTGTTTCAAAACACCAAGGTAACAAAAAGGCAAGTAGCATAATTTACTTCATATTGCAGTTAAGGTAGTTTTTACTTTATTAATGTCATTTTCTGCTAACTGACTCACACCTTCAATTCCAAGGCCATTATCTAGTCATCACTATAATTTGTAACACTCAATTCTTTCGGCTTGAGACCGTCTTTGATCGTTGGTATGTGTTGTGCACAGTTTGAGAAAAAGCACCCAACTCTCTTATGAGCCAGGTTGTCGATTGCTTTGTTTTGAAAAATGTTAACTTTTTTAACATGGAACTCATTTTAACTACTGTTGTTGGAACATAAATTCACCCGGCCGGAGAAGAATAGACTGTTTGAACTAATGTGTTCAAATATCAAGAATTGACATGTAAGATATATTAAAGTTATCTTTGAATTTATACGTTGATAGGGTTCTCAAGATTCGTCTTATGAGTTGATGGGTGTATCTGACTTAAGTGAAGTTATAATCTCTGTAGAGTTGCTCATTTTTATATGGAGTCAGTATAAATGTGTTGTCTTCTGTGTTTCTCTCCTAATAAATGTTAAGCTCATGTGCATTTTCTTTGCAAATGAGGTAATTGATGTTCTTAGATTGTAGATATTATTACTAGAAAAATGTTGACACCAGGTTCTTATTCTTAACCTTTAGGAGCTTCAAGTTTTCAATTCCGTGTTGTAGTAATCGACATTGATTTTTTTTTTTTTGGAAAAGGTAGCATAATATATAACATAATAAGCGAGTACAGTAGTGTTAAGTTACATATCCAAGGTTAAGGCCTACTTCACCTCCCGGATCGATGTCTTCCCCCGAGTTAAAGCAGGGAACAAAGGTACCATTGTCATCAAAATACATTTGAATAGGAAGGGGAAGAGTTACAAAATGACGAGTTTCAATACAACTCAAGTGGTTCCGCGCCTCACGGGCGAGCAAGTCAGCAGCTTGAACCCACCTACTCGGAATGTAGTGGGTTGTCTTCAGGAATCCATCCTCGATGATCACCCTGCACAATTTGTAGAGGTTGATGAAACGATCTTTTACTTTACCTCCACTTTGAATACCAAGAGTTACAAATTTGCAATCACTAAGTAGGTCTACAGCCATTGTCTTTACACCAAGTAGCAGCCGCCAAGATACCTAGGACTTCCGCGTGCGCGGCGTCCATTGCACAAACAGTGGAGGCAAAACCTGCTGCCCAAGTACCATTTGGGTGGAGAAGTATCCCCCGACATCTGCAAAATTATCACTAGCAGCAAAAGAAGCATCGACCATGAGAGTAAAGTGAGGGCGGGGGAAAATGAGGGAATCTGGGATGATATAGTAGCTATGGTGGGTGTTGGTTTCTTGGTTAAGACCAAGGGCGGGGGAGATAAAGTTTTTGATTTGTTGGTGGACAGAAGTACAAGGTTGGGAGCGGACTGGATTTTGGTTTCAAAGAGCCACAGATTCCGACGTTTCCAAATACCCCAAATGACAAAGGAGAAGGTGATACTCCAAGAAGAGTTCCTACTAATGTTAGAATGGAACCTGTCAATAAGATTCATGGAGAAGAAAGTAGAAGGGACACTAAAGGTATGCCAAACCTCATGAGCTTGGGGGCAATCACTAAGGACATGAAGTGCGTCCTCAGTAGTAGTAGGACATCGCCGAAATCGCCCGCGCCGCCGACTCCGCACTCCGCCGTGACGCGGCTGAAGAAGCGGTGGAGCATGCGCCGGAGAAGATGTGTTTTAGGGTTTGTAAAGCTAGCCGAAGCTCTATCCGACTGTTGTTTTTTTTTGATAAAGTTGTGATTTTGTTTTGTTTAGATAGAAAATGTGAATGTGGTTATAATTTTGGGACACCAAACCCTTCAACCAATGCTAGGAAGAAGCATCGGAAGCTTTGCCCCAGGAAAATTGAAGAAAAGAAAGGTAACCAATACTACTTTTAATTTTGTTGTAATTAAGATGTTGGAATTGGTTAATAATAATTGTGGTTTATGCTGTTTGAAAGACTTCTTGTGGAAGTTCAGTGTTGCGTGAAATGTTTGATTAGTTATGACTCTATTAAGAAATTAAATAATTTTCGTTCTGTGTTTGCGTGAAATGTTTGATTAGTTTTTGACTCCTTGATTTTATGTTGGTGGGGGGTGTGATAGGGTTTTGTTTGTTATAACTAATAGAGGATATATTAGGCATATCGTATTAGGAATATAATAGGAAATTCTAGGTATAGAATATTAGGAAATTCTAGGTATAGAGTTTCAGGTGTTTTAGAATACTCGTTTAATTCGTGTTCTAGATTTCTCTTTGTTTAAATAAAAGTTTGGAACTTGTTCAGGCGGTTGTTCAGAGGAGGCTATCTCTAGAAAAGTGGGGACTGATAGAGCTACACAAGTCGACGAAAGATATGAGTATGATATTACACTGGAGAATTGGCTATCGGACAATGCGGACCGTTGGTCTCCTGATTATACGAGGTGGAATTCTGAAGCAATAAAGATGCAGTGTAATCTGACCAACATTGGAAATTTCTGTGCGTTGAGACCGACTGATAAAACGTGTAGAGTAATTGGGGGCCTCCTTAAAGCTCTCTGTGATCTTCACAACAGAGGTGAATTGCATGGCAACATCCTTAATACGAGCAACATCCTTCTTACTGATAAGGTAGTTACTATTGGCTCCTTAACTGAACACATCATGGAGGTTCAATTCTGTTGTATCAGTCACCACAAGCATGAGGCTAAAAAGGAACAGGATGACTATACCGATCTTCGTCATCTTATCTTCGACATTATATTGCAGAGGCAAAGGCCCTTGCCTCAGATATGGGTTGACCTCGAAAATATGCTTTATAAAGGTATGAGTGGGGTGTTGGGAAGTGGTGACTCTGATGAGAAGGTGAATTTCCGAAGGCTCTTAAGTAATCACTTGGCCACTTGGAGGTGGGTGAGACGATATGAAGTCTACGAAAATATCTGGATGACCGAGCATCAAAAAAAAAATAGTTACACCTGCTAAGATTCGAAAAGCTATAAGACGTGTTACCATTCCTGGAGGGGGTTGGAAGAGATCGGTGCCGCATGACACTCCATTAAGCCGAATCCTTAATGAACCTCACAACAAGTACTATGGAAATGGGTATGGTCTGTATAAATTCCTTCGTACCTGTTCTATGCATATCTTTGATATAAGGTGCGGGTACGGTAAAGAGTGGGATTCAAAGGAGTATGACGAGAGCATGTTCATTGAATTGGTGCTATGTGAGTGTTTCCCATATTTTTTGGTTGAGGTTTGGAAAGCAATGGTAGAGGCGAATATTGAGATTTAAACATCTCACGAATACAGGTTAGTGTATAGTTTGCTCCCAAACTACTGTATGCAGTTTTTTTCTTTGTTTTTTGTTTTTTATTTTTTTGCGACATCTTTCCTTTGTTTTTTAAAAGTTGTTGTTGGTTTCAGTCTTGCGGCTTGCTGATGTTTTGGGGACTTTGTTGCTGTTGTTGGTGTTGTTTTGCGGAACAGCTGTGGAGGATATGCGAGTGATTGCTGTAGAGGATATGCGAGTGATTGCTGTAGAGGATATGCGAGTGATCGCTGATGTTAAATACTTTTTTGGAGAGTTAACGTATATCTGTGTGTTTATTGAAACCTATGTAGACTTGTTTGTTACAATCTTTCGAAAGGATATGTGTGTTTTGTTCTGATCATTATTCGTCGTTGTTTTTCTTCTTTTCCGATGCTCTTTCTTGCATGTTTTAGCAGAGTATGTAGAGACATTACTTTTCTTTGCTTCTTAACAAGTTCCCAACTGAGGCATTTGGCACGGCTCTGACTTCCCCACTCCAGTGATTTCGCTATGCTTCAGATTTATTTTTTTTCCTTCAAAAACAAAAGGGAGCCAGTGATCCAAAATTAGACTACTCCGTATATCAGTTGGATTGACTAATAAATCACTTATATTTACTACTTTGAAACTAGCACAAAGATCGAGATTCCTCTCAATTATCTATGTAAAAGCCTTTCGCGAGACTAAGGCTTGCATTCATACGAACCTCCCTATTGTGTGAGACCTCTATTTCTTGCTTTTATTTCATCTAATTGAGTTAACAAATCATCTTTTATAAGTACGACAATCACTTTTAATAGTCAAATCTTATTTTTTAGCCAACCAAACACGTTTTTTCATTTGAATTTGATTGATTGCGGTTCTCCATTTTCGGGCGATCATGACGGAATCACGGCGGCAAGTCAAAGGCTATACTCCGCAAGAACTGGATCCTCAAAATGTCGGCACCCTTACACCACCTTTGCTGAGGTTTCCTTTCTCCTCCTCATCTCGCTAATTTCTCGACAATTTACTGTTTTCCGATGCTATAATTTTCATCAATTTATGTAATTTTGATTCCCCCATCTGCATGTTGATAAAAATCTCAACTTTGGGTTATTGGGTATCAGCATTTTCACATTTTTCTGTCATTTGTGTTACAAATTTAGTTGTTAATCATATTATATTTGTTTTCTGTGCTAATTTTATGCTGTAAAAACGTTTTTGTCCATTGTTTTTGGTCATCTCTTCAATATTGAAGTAAGCTTTACGCTGATCATGGTGGAGGTTTTATCTGGTGTCCTGTCGTTTTGATATCGGATCCCAGTAAGTTTCACCTAATGATCATGATCCCTTTTATCGTCGTCTGTGTGTGCTATGCCTGGTTATCCGAGCAAGTTTGATGCGAATATTGTTGTTTTTGTGTAGTGCTTTGGTTTAATTTATGATCGGCTTCAGTGAATCGTTGGTCGGAGCACGAGAATGAATAGAAAGTTTTCTTTTTCCCTGTTTGTCGTGTTATGCCTTGAAGTCTTGTGTAAAGTAGACCGTGTACACCTTGACGTGGATTTGGACTGTATGACAATTGAGCAGATCACACAGGAAGTATGAAAAGTTCTTTAGACTATACAACAACCACGCCTTATTCCCAAAATGATTTAGACTATAGTCTATGTTTAATCTGGAGAAATATGGAAGATGATTTGAGTGATGATTACGGAATATATGCTATAAAAGAGGGGGGGTGGGGACTTGAGTTTTTTTTCCTGCCGGGAATGCAGAAAGTTTGAAGTCTTATGTTTTTCTAAATGTCGAGATGAATAGCCTGGGTGTCACCTCCTCCTCTTTTCCCCCTAGAGTTGTAATGGCATACTCTCCTTAATCAAGGTGCCTAGTTGAGAGTTGAGAAATTCTATCTGCAAATCAAAATTGTAATGTAAGTTGTACGAAGAAAAGATCAACAAGCTCGAATTATGCTAAAACTTGACTCGAATCCTAGCAAGGGATCTCCTTTATCAATGTTGGAAATATGATGTGCACAACTTGAATGATGGTGTTTCTTTGATGATTGGTTATTGTTTCGGGCTTGTTTTTATGGTCTTTAACTTGTCCCTTTTTAAGCAATTAACAAACGTCATGATTTGATATGAGCATCTTGTTAATTACCCATCCATTCTTTTGTGGTCTTTTCGTGTAGATATTTCTACCCACTGTTGTGATGCTGACGTTGATCGCTGTCCGAACCCAAGTTGATACTCGTGTTCACCCTTCTCAGCCGTATGTTGCAAACTTTGTTTCTGGTTTTTCTTACTTTATGGATTCGTTTTGCGTTATGTGCCCCCTTGTCTACAAAACATAACCACTTGAATGAGATGCCGAAATTAGAATTTGGCTAAAAGCAATAAAACGAGAGACCAAGAACATGCTGCCTCGTAAATTAGAATATTAACATTCTTGTCATCTATATTTTCCTTATTAATGACTATATGATGATGTCTTTAAGTTGACATCCATATTTCTTAGAAAAAAAGGACTTGTAAAACAGGGATAAGTGAAAACAAAAGACCAAGCTATGTGCCTGTCATGTTCAGTACCTTTTATTGTGCTCGGGAGTCCTCACTTCATTGCATTTTAGAAGCTCTTGTTAATGTGCATCCGCTTGTGGGAATTCAAAGATATCTGATACTCATGTCGTTGTGGCCTCTTTGTATATTGTTTTTGTTGTTATGATTTCTTCTTGTTAGTATTTTACTCAAATAGTTATGTCCCTGCAATCTGTTTTAGACGGCTTTTGTCCTCAATTCTAGGATAGTGAATTAGTTGTATAGTCTACTGTTTATAGAAGGACAATGAGTTATCTTGCTGAATGCATGTAGGTATATCCGAAAAGATATGCTGGTGTAGGTGGGTAAAGACAACATATCCCTTCCCTTTAATCAGATTTCGGAGCATCTAGTGACAAATAATGAGTTGTTGGCTTTTGCACCCAACTCAAAAGAAACACATGTGATGATCAAGTTGATTTGACTGCAATTTCCTTTGCTGAAGGTCCACATTTTTTGACCTTTGACATTTTAGTCGCTTTATTGGTTCATATATATCATTTTTAACCCAAAGACATTTTCTTTGTGTGCTGTACACATCTCTAATGGAGTATAATAGTTACATGGGAATGAAGATTACTTGAGCAATCATTGCCTATTCAAGCTGCTTAGTCTGTCATTCTTTAAGTAAAGAAAAAAGCTGCTTAGTCCGTCAAGACTCCAAGAGAAAAGATTTTGGTGATCAGGGATGGGGACCACTTGTCTGTGTGTATTCTATCTGTCTCTTGAATAAGTAGCTAAACAAACCTTTTTGTTCGTTCCATGTCTATCTCTCACTTGTCCTCTTATATTTTGTCCTTGGGAATTCACATCGATCAAAAGTCTGTACGCTTAAACAATGTCGCAGCCTTTCAGGATTGCATTTTGCGTGGTTTGGTTTCCTCTTGCAGTCGGTTACTACAAGGATGAACTGGAGCTTGAATCCTATATTCGCTTTGATCTGTATGGTTCTTGCGATCATTTGAAAGTTCACTTTATTTTTATTTTATAATTTTTATAATGGTGTTAAAGCATTTGACAGATATATAGTTCATGACCTTCTATTGCTTTTCTTTCTTAGACATTGATTTCTTGTTGGTTATGTTTCTTTGCTATTTGTTATCTTCCACCCTATTCTTGCACCAGTGTCCGTCACAGACTAGGATTAGGGGGTGAAATGCGTACCTTTTTGCCTGCAATAACAGAGAGCCTATATCCATATCGACGTTAACCATAAATGGAACGACTATCTCCTTCTAAATGAATCAATTTTCGATACTTCCTCAAGATAAAAAGAAAGACAGTAATACAAGGTTTATATTTCTCTTGGGCTGACCACTCAGTTCTATTTTATGTGGATGTATATCCACTACCTTTTTGTTGCTACAAGGCTTACAGAACCTCGTGAACACTTTTGTGATCTGTTAATTTTTTCTGTTTCTGTTAACCATTTTTCGTGGTAATTCTAATATCTCTGTTATTATTCTTTCAGGAAATGCTCAGATCCTAAAATAAGAGAAGCAGTGGTATTTCACAGTCAAGGTTCTCACCTATATGACTACAGCATACGCCTTAACCACCCATGGGCTTTTTCGTGATTTCCTGATATCAAAATATTTAATGATTTAGAGCTGGGTGTAAACACCATTTCAATCATGCAGTATGGCTTCAGTGGCTTTTTGACCGTATGATTTCATTTCATTTTCATTTAACACTGTCGCATCTAACATGTGTTCTTTTGCATTCCTGTCTCAATTTCTGAGCTGACTTGCCTTTTCTGGTTGTTAAAGTTGATAATTCTTTTTGTCTGAAAAATCCTTTTCCTCTCTAGATAATTTAGCTCTATAAGAGAAGTAGGACTGTGGGAGGGAGGGAATTAAAGTTAAATTCAAATTATCTGTTCTTCCTCAAATACCGGGCGGCACAGTTCATTCTTTGAAGGCATAAGAGAACTCAAACAAACTCTTTGAAAGAGATTCCAATTATGATATATCCCCTCCTTTTAGCTTGAAGTCCGCTACCTGATTGCTGGATTGTGCAATCAATGGATACATTTTGGTTTATATTTGATATACAAGCTATAATTTAGTCAAATGTTTTTGGACTCTCAGACTCTTATGCGTATTGTCTTATTTTAATGTCCAAGATGGTAAGTTTTATTGGTTTGTTATATGTAATTCTTGATGCAGGTTCGACAAGTTTGAATCTTTCATCATTCTTACTGAACGAGAGACTGGGACGAGCAGCAACTTTGAAGATGCTGAAGTAACTACCTTGTCTAGCACATCATCTTTGTTGAGGCTTCCTTCAATGGAATCTATTCCATCAGACATAAGGCATAAGGCTGGTCCGCTTTCCTACTCATGAGTCATGACTACACTGAGTTCCAGTTTTTTGTGAAGAAAGTCATGGGAGTAATGTATGTACATTTCTACTTATCATTCCAATAGGTGTATTCAATTTAGAACCCTTCAGTGTTATTGTCTTGATATATGAATGTTGTGCGCAGGTACCTGTTAGGATTACTGTACCCAATATCTCGGCTGATTAGTTATTCTGTCTTTGAGAAGGTAGGATATATAGGTGGGTTGTATTTAACATAGAAGTCTTTAGCTGATCATTTGATTTTCATTCTTGCTGTTCCAGGAGCACAAAATTAAGGAAGGGCTTCACATGATGGGGGCTTCACATGTGGGTCTTAAGAGCGAGAATTTTTACATCTCATGGTTTATAACATATGCTGTGCAGGTATTTTTCCAGTACAACCAACAATTATCATGCTTCTATAACTCTACCATCCTTCCCAACCCCGTGCCCTTTTACAAACCATTTCATTAACTTTCTTGTCAATGGGTAGTTGGTGTCTTCACCTTTTATGTCCGCTGGTTGACATTTTGGTGAACACTTTATGCGATTGTGGAGTTAACATGATGAGTGTATGATTTTGGAGTTAACGTGATCAATGTATATGCTTGCAGCATTAAAATTGTTGTGCTAGCATCTGGAGATTGAACATAGGGGCTGATAGGAGAAGCAATACTATTGTTACTCTCTTGAACAGGCCAAAATTAATGAGAACTGCATGGTCATTATGTGCTGGTCGAAGTAGGCTTATATAGTTTAAGATCCTATAGCTTCCTTGGAATTGTTTGCTGCTTTTGCTTATATAAGCAATTGGCGATATTTTGCTTTTGCGCATCTGTATAAAGTTACCTCTCCATGCAGTTTTAACTTTTAGAGTCATTGCTAGAATTGAATGATCTTCCACAAAAAATGGTTTTAATATCATATATATACTTTTTTAGCGAATTGCGATAGGAGTTTCATTGAATTTTGTTTTGTTTCCTTATGCAGTTTGCAGTCTTTTCTGGGATCATTACAATTTTCACCTTGTGCTCTCTTTTCAAGTATAGTGACAAGTCCTTGGTATTTACATTCTTCTTTTCCTTCGGACTGAGTGCGATCAAACTTTCTTTTTAATTTTCCACCTTCTTTACGAGAGTAAAACAGCTGTGGCTGTTGGGACACTCGCTTTTTTTTTAAGCGTGCTTCCCTTATACACCGTCAATGATCCAGATATCTCAATGTCAGTAGTTGGATTTGCTCTAGTGTTCAATGTTTGTTTCTTCGAAATGTATTTGTAGGTTTTCTTACATATCCTACTTTCCAGGGTATCAAAGGCAACTGCGTTATTGCTTTCTCTCACTGCCTTTGCATTAGGATCTATCAACTTTGCTGATTATGAAAGAGCTCATGTTGGACTGCGTTGGAGTAACTGTAATATGTGTTTTTTTCAAACCTTCCGCATCCATTTTCTGATGCTCTATGGTAATAATCCACACAGGAATCGTCTGGGGTGAATTTTATGGTTTGTCTAAGCATGATGGTGTTTGATAGGTTACTATATTGTGCTATTGGTGCATGTTTGGATAAGGTATGCTCTGAATCTGTAGCTGAACAGTTGTTGATATTTTTTTGCTAATCTTTCCTGCTGCTATGAGCTTCTACAATGTTTGTCCTGCATTGGGCCATTCTTATATTTGAATCATATTTTACAAAACCCTCTTATAATTCGTTGTCTTAAAATCATTTTCCTTGTTTCTAGTTATCTTGGGGCTCCTTCCTGCTAAATGGCTTACCTAATTGTGACTGTATTCAGGATTTTCCCACAAAGGATCATGTGCACTTGTGCAGCTTGGATATCCATGTTACCTGAGTCTTTCTGTTGAAAAAAAGATAATACTAGGTTTTATTTCTCTGGACCTGAAATGAAGCTGGAGGCTATAAGCTTTGGAGATGAAGCAGCAAGAAGTTGACGTCAGGTTTATTGACTCTTGTGAGGAATGATGACTTTTTTTTTTTGTTTACTGTGAAATGTCATCTGCAGGTTCCTCCAGATAAGAAAAATCTAAGTAAAGTATACTCCACAGAAAATGGGGATTGTGGTGAAATAAACTCTCTGCAGCTGAGTTTGTATGAAAATCAGAATCTTCCTCTTCTAGGTATGCATATCAGCATATGAAGCCACTACTAGGGGTTTAAGGCTGCCTGAGAATAAAGATGGTCAGAGCTATCAATTGATTGAGAATGTCATTTATCATATTGGTATGCATTCGAAACTGTGTCAGTATAGCTTATAGTTCTGGGTATGGGTATACTTTCATCAGCAGCTGTCCGCATGTGATTACCCTGGACTTTCATTCATACAGCTTTTGGTGACGAAGGGTAACACCTACCTAGACTCTGCTGATTCTCTCTTTATAAAGATGTCCATTTATTAAGCGTTGGTGTAATATTGTGTAGGTCATAATGGAGCTGGAAAGAGCACTACTATCACTATTTTTATTGGACTTGTTTCTCCTGCGGCTGGGGATGCTTTGGTTTTTGGGAAGAATATTTTGACAGATATGGTATGACATATTCAGACTGCTTTTGTAGTTGTATTCACTGGTCTCTGAAATGGGATCAAACAATATATGGAGTTGGAGAGGGCACACGTAAAAGGAATTAACTCGTGTGCAGGTTTAGTTTTGTCTCATTTGCTTCTTTTCACTTTTCTTTGTTAGTTTTCCAACCTGCCTTTTGTACTACTGTTTCCACTTGGTTTTTTCGTCAAAAAAATTCACTCAATTTTTATTTTTTTGTCTTTTAGGTTGTTCTTTACCTACTTTGTTGTTCGTGCTTTTCTTCTTTTGTTTTAAGTTTCTGCACATTCTGCTTTTTTCGCTGAATAAATTTTTTCCATTGTTACAGTAGCTGGAGTTTATTTTGACTGGTAATTTGTATAATTTTTACTGTATTCTTGAATTATCTCTGTTGAATGGAAGATTGTTGGGATGAGATTTCTTTCGATATTTGGGATCGATTTTCCAAAAGGATGGAGAATTAGATGGAGATGTGGCCCATAGGATCAAATCAGGTTGGTTGAAGTGGAAGAATGCCACAGGGCTGCTGTATGATCGAGGAATGCCCAATAAGTTGAAGGGTAAGTTTTATAGAACGGCAATTAGTCCGGCAGTGTTATATGGCACGGAATGTTGGGCCGTGAAACAATGTCACGTTCATAAGATGAGTGTGACGGAGATGCGCATGTTGCGGTGGATGTCTGGACATACAAGACGTGATCGATTAAGAAATGAAGTTATTATAGAGAAAGTAGGGGTTCCACACATCGAGAACAAGATGATGGAGAAGAGGTGGTATGGCCATGTGAGAAGGAGGCCTAGTGACGCGCCGGTTAGAAGAGTAGAAGGGTGGGGAAATGATAATATTAGTAGGGGCCGGGTAAAACCCAAGATGACTTGGATGAGAGTGATTAGAAGTGATATGAGCTTCCTAGGGCTTGAAGAGAGTATGGTGTTGGATAGGGCGGTGTGGAGAGACTCTATCCGTGCGGAGGACTTTATTTGAATCCTTTTGTTTTCTTTGTTTGGTTTTCCTAAACTTTTTTTTCGGAAACTTTTTCTAACTTTTTTTCCCAAAACTTTTATTATGTGTTCAAAGTTCATATGTTTTTCACTATTATTCAAACCTTTTTATTTATTTTGATGACGTTCTAAAACTCCCTTTGAAATTTTATGGCATACACAAGATGGTTACCCGATGACGATTCATGTTAGCCGACCCCAAATCATTTTGGGAATAAGGCTTGGTTGTTGTTGTTTGTCTTGAATTATCTCTGTAGCACTTTCATCTTTTTATGCATGATAATATTTGCAAGGGCTTGGGAGTTTGCTCTCAAAGTGATATTCTATTTCCTGAACTGACAGTATGCATCCAAAACCATTAGTCTGGTGGTTTGGCAGTATAACATAAATTGAGCCTTTCCGTGGGAAAAGAAACTGTGAACTGCTTTATAGTAGTAGCAATATGCTCCAGATTATTGTGATAGGACGATAAACGAGGGTGGCCTACGCATTGCTCCACAGGGTTAAAACTTGAACCACCAGAAACATATCACCACTCCAAATCATTCTAGACTTGAGAAGTAAATTAATGACCCAAAATTATGAGGTTCTTTCCCTTTCTTTCCAATTCGGTGCCGAGTCGATCGATTAGCCCTTTTTGTGACAGACAGGGCAAAGATGGCCAGTGACTTTGTCTATAACAATGTCCCAACCATGGTGCTGTAATCTTAATCTTGGATTGTGATGGTTGATCCTATTGTACTTCCTGAAGTTATAGATCCTTGCGTGTAAGTCAGCCCCATGGTTGACATAGTTTCACCGTTGCTGCTGTTGTTGTGGTGGTGGTGCTTGAGTCGTCATGTTATTGTATGTATCCTTCAAACAGTCTGTTCTATAACTAGCTTATGTTGTTGTTGTGTGTGTGTGTGTGTGTGTGTGTGTGTGGATGACCCTGCTTGAATTGCATTGCACAATATCTTTCTTCGAATTGCACCCACTTTCACATTCGAATCAGTCAGCTATTTTGACAAGTATATCAGTCTTTCTGCATCACATGTAATTAAACAGTCTGTTCTATAATTAGTTTTTTTTCAATGATTAATTTTTGGCAAGTTGTTTGGCTGACAAAGTTAACACTGTTGTTTGTGCCTTATCTGGTGGTATGATTAGAAAACTCTCCTTCGGAATTGCTCTTATAGGGAACAGTAAGGTAGGTGAACCATCAGCTTTAGAACATAATTGTTTTGTTTATTTGAGCCAAAGACTCATTATTTTTTGGGTTTGGGATATAATGGAATAATGCAAAGGGGTGGGACTGCGTACATGGCTGGCTTTCATGTATTGTGAAGTACCAGTCCTCCAGTGCGATTCTGGGCACAATTTTCATCATGTATGGAAACAGCGCCTATGTTTTTCAGCATTGGGGTGGGACTGCGTACATCTGATCTCCTCCCCTACATTGCCATCGGCGGGAGGCTTTGAGGCACTTGGGTAATGGTGTTGTTTTTGTATTTCGTGGTCACTTCTATGATCTATGTGTCTGTACTCACAAGATTAGTGCTGATCCACATATATTGCATTGTGGCCTGCCTTTGGCACACATGTTGTCTAACTTGTGCAAATGTGATGGTAAGAGAGGATTTGTCGCGATCCATGCTGTGGAAAAATTTATTTGCTCGAATAAAATGGATGTACATTAATGGACAGCCATAGATCCTCCTCAGAAAGCGAACTGAATAAAGGGAGGGAGGGAGGGGGAGAGAGAAGGCGGACGGGAGTGGGAGTTTACCTGGTATTTTAACACCTTCTGATGATTGTTATAAAAATCCTATTGGGTCAGAACTATACTTTTGAACACTTTGTGCATTGTTCTATGGTGTTAGCATATTGCCCGTTTTACAACTTATAAAAAAATATATTACGTGTTTTACATATCTGCCTGCTTCATTCTTTCCATTCTTCTGTGATTTCTTCTCCATACCAATTTATCTCTGTCTGAACTCTGAATATTCATTCGGACAGCTCTCTTTACCTCAATCTTCAATATGGGGTCGGCTATACCCTTACTTTAGTGAAGGTAAGCCTAAGTTTTTGCTCTTATGGGATCATATAATTTTGTTTCACCAGAAATAACTAGTTATAAAGATCTTCTGCGTGTTTTTCTTTTTAGAATGCGGCAGGTGGCTCTTTGGCTGCAGATGTTGTTCGCCGGCATATCCCTTCAGCCACTGTAGTGAGCGAGGTATTGGATTCTATGCCACCTAGCATATAATATATTTTGCTCCTACACAACCCTTTTGAGGACAGATTTGAATAGCTGAGTGTATTTGGACATTTGGTAAAATATATTTGGCATGATAATGTTACGACTTTGGTATCGTTCAATGAAGTATGAATTAGTTTTAAAACATTTAAAAGTTTCTCAAGCAATACTGGCGTCATACTCACAAGCGTTAGGCTAGGTGTTTTGATTGTCAAAAAACTTTGTGGCACTTCCAAAGGTTAGTCACCATTCACAAAACAAGGTCATGGAAGTAAAAATCTCAGAGAAGTAGTAAACAGAGAGGATAAGCAACGTCGGTCGACTGGTTTGTTCTTTGTTGTCTGGTTGGGAGCCAGTGGCGCTCTCTCTCTCTCTTCTTTCTGTATTTGGGTTGGAACAAATGCGGACCTAATTGTTCATATGCTCTTTTAGGTGGGTACAGAGATACTCCGTATCTTTTAAGCTACGTTTTGCATCACGGTCAGGATATGTTCCAGGAAATTGGGAGTTGTATGAAGAGGTCATCCTGCTCTGATGCAAATGCATATGAGAATGAATGTGCTGGCATCGAAAGTTATGGCATATCTGTCACTGCATTGAAAGAAGTATTATTGAGAGTTGCTGGATCCGAATTCGATGACATGGAGTCCATAGACCAGAAAATGACTCTTCCGAATCCCTTGAATTCTCTCACATCCGAATACCATGCACCTAAAAAACGCTACTTTGCGAAGCTTTGGGGAAGTTTGAAAGAGTTTTTCATGGTTGCATGTGTTGAAGTCACGAGAACTTGTGGAGTATTCTTTGCTTCTATCTTCTGTTTTATTAACTCCCTGGGTATATTATTCGGCTGTGCTTCTGTTATTAGAAATTCAGACTTTTGGCAACACTTTTAAGGCTTTACTGAAAAAGAGAGCAGTATCTGCTAGAAGGGATAGAAAACATTTGCTTGGAATACTGTCTTGGAGTTCTCTATCTTGAACTGAAGCCACGTCCGGACCAGCAGTCATTAACATTCTCAGCTTAGAACTGTAATCCTCTAATGCAAGGTGGTGGTGGTTCTCCAATTCCCGTTTGATCTCTCCTATCCTATATCTGAAGAGGTAGTTTTAATCATGATTTAACTTTCTGCTTTACATTGTTGGTTAATCAATATAGTGTTTTGGTGCTTGATTCTTGCATATGGAAGTATTTTTCCCAAACCTCGAAGTAAAAGATTACGGTCCCGATTTTGGTTAAGGGTCTCTTTGTTATGGCAACTTAAGGGCGTACATCCAGTTCCTGCTTGCCCCTTTCACTTGGAGAATATGCGGAGTTTCTAGGGTGCTAACGATGCTAAGTATGATAAAAATACAAGTAGTTTTTAAAGCACAAATGGAATAAGACCATCTTAGGATATGGACTCTTGGACTGTTGAACTTTTTCTGAACGTGAACCATTTCTTTTGCTCAACTTTTCTACATATTTCTGAAGTTAAACAAAGTTACCAAAAATAACTCCTGTAGGAAATAGCTTTAATATTGGTTAGCGTTAGGCCATAAAATTGGTTAGGCTCGCTGGAGCTCGCAATTTTTTCGTGGAAGCTTTAGAGTTTTGAAGCAATAATGTCGCCTGTGGCGAGGTAAAGGATGGTCGATGTAGGCAACCTTACCCTTATGTTGAATACATAGGGACTGTTTTTGGATAAATCTAGGATTGGGATTCTTGACTGGAATGTTGCTGCTTTGCTGGAGCGTCTATTTGCTATTTAGCTATAGAGGTTCTTTTCTCGAACTTTCCTTAACAGGATCTAAATCATCTAATACGGAGTATTAGATATTATGCATGATAGCAACTGTAATAGTTGCGAACTTACATGTTGACCACATTTTGCTGCATTGAGTATTGATCTCGATTGTTTATTTCTGTAGTTGTGTTCTTTTATTTTCATTTTTTGGTAATCTACGCCACTTGTTATCATATGCTAAAAGGCTGTACCATTGTGGTTTGTACTATGTAGAAGAAAGTAAAAAAGTCAAGCAATCCTTATCTTTTCTGGAGTGACATCCTGATTATTTTTTCCCCAAATTTCTGTAATTTTAGCAAGATGTATTCAATGTTTTAGTCCTAATTAATTCTTATTTTTTGAATCCGTCATTTTATTAGTCAGTTGTCAGCTGTTGTACTGGTTTTAGTTTATCTTATATGCATCCTTTCTTTAAAAATTCTATTATGATAACAATGCTACTGTAGTTGGGTATCTTTTGTTTACTTGTCATAGAGCCCTTTTTTTTTACTATAACATTTGATTGTAAATCGCCCAGCTGATTGTTGGGAGTATCAAGCTCCTGTTCTGGATATGTATATACACTTGGGAGTACCAAGCTCCTGCTCTGGCTCAATGTACGATATCCCTCGCTATCCCTCACAGATCGCAGGATGATTCACTTGTCTATCCCAAGGCAGCGCTACAACAATGTTTTCAATAGACATTAGATCTCGTGATTTGAAGTGCTATAACGTCTGCATTGTTCTGCTTCTGATGTAGTTTGCTTTTCCCTTCTGTAAGGGGCATTTGAACTCTATGCCCATGTTTGGATTGGCCTTTTGGGCCATAACACTTATACTACAGTAAATTCTATCTTTCCCGTCCAAGAAAAAAAAGGGCATACATAATCTCATTCTCCTGAAACAACAGCAGCAATAAAACTGGGAGTACACAAGGTTATTATTCTAACAATAAGAACATTACCAACAACTGTTAAATAAAAAAATAAATAAATAACAACAATAACTTTCTCCAACGGCAGAAAAAGTTTTCATTATTACACTTCCGAAGCCATAACAGGATATCCGGGCCAACCCAGACCATCTGAGGAGCGTGCTAGAGTATGGACTTGTCTTGATGGTTGAACCAACTACTCCACAATAGGAAACTCCTGGAAAGCAACACCAACGATTTAGCAGAAAGCACATTTATATGACAACCAACGCAATTACACAAAACACAATACCCATTAAGTTGCATCAGTCACACACTAGACATGATAAAGTTCTCAAGTCAGATGTCACCAATTTGAATCTATTCCAACAGATTGCAGAGCATTAGAAAAGTAAGATATCCAAGGCAAAATCAAAACCAGTACTCGTTGGCTCGATTTTGCTACTTTGTGATAGTTTGCATGTATTCCAACTCGATTTGTGGTCTTGATGTTCATGTTCATAACCTAGAAGAACTTGGATGTACTGTAGAAGGAGACCATGGGAATAGAGAAGGAACTGAGGATAGAGGACAGAGAACAAAAAAAAAGAGTAAAATTTGGATGTATTCTGGATGTTATTATGGTAGAAGAATATTGAAGATGATGAATTGCAGAGAGCCTGGTGAGGAGAGAGAAGGAAGAGAGTAAAAAATATGGAAGCTCACAAAACGTTAGACCCTCAATTAAGCCACGTCATCAGTCAACTAACGGTCAACCTACTCTAGGTCCTTAACTCAACAAAAAAAAAACGTTCCGGTCCTCAACTAAACAAAAGGCAAAACTTAGACCCTAAACTCAACCTTAACTCATCTTTTTTGGCTTCTCAAAACCTAATACTCCATAGGAACGGAACATAAAGTTCCATTTAGGCAAGTACTCAAGAAATACCTTCGTACTACATAGAAAGAGTATTAGCTAACTACAAGTCCAGGAATACCTTCGTATTACATAAACTATAACACTAACTACAAGTCCAGGAATACCTTAGTATTCCTTATACAAGTAATTAATGACAGGTTTGTTGATTACTAATTTAAATATAATACTATGGTGTAACAGGTCATGAATTCTTTGGCACAAATCAGCACGGTGAATCCCATGACCATAACACATAATCCTAGCGAAAGGTTTCTTCAGATAAGCATAGTAGACAACCACGAATTCTGGTTCATGGGGTTTGTCACCTTTGATAAGGCAACACAACACCCTTGACAGAAAGCCAATGATACTCTTTAGTGTCAGCTGGCGATTGATAGTTAGTGACAGAAAGTATTAGCTCTAGTGAGAACTCAACACCCTTGACAGAAAGCCATTGATAGTTAGTGCCTAACAAGTGAGCAAGATGAAGCTAAATACATGCATGAAATAAAACAAATTGTCTGCTAAGACATTTATATACATCCTACATAGAAACCAAAGTGATGCATACCACTCCGTCCCAAATTAAACGGAGTTTAATTTGGGACGGAGTGGTACTTGTTAAGTACGTAGGACATTACAGGCCGTCGTAGTCAGCGGTACTGCGATCAAACTTCAACTCGAGTATTCTAATAACTCAAACTACGAAGATTACTTATTACATTCTGACTCATTAAAACTTTAGGGTTTGTTTGGTTGGGTGTAATACTGTAATGTAGTTACCATTTACCACCAATAAATTTGACCAAAAATAGGGTCAAATTGGGTCAAAGGGTTGGCTAGGCATTGACTCAAAATATGCTGGTTAAATTATGGTCGGTTAAATATAGGTCATGGCCTACGGGTCACTAAAAGTTTTCATTGCTCAGAAAAAGCGCACCAAATCAGATTTATTTTCTCGGTCGACTAAGCTTGAAAGTTGCCTACATTGTTAATTTAAAATCATTGTTAAATATTGAACTAGATAGCAAATACGACACTTATTAAAGTTGTTTTAATATTTACTGATTACAATTACTATTTAAAATGTTATTCATTTAAACAAGTTAAAATTACAGAGAAATAGGGCCGCCCGTGCAATTTTGCACAGGTAAAAAGCTAGTTACAGTAAATACAACCACACATAACCTTAAGTACTATCCAGAGTCCTTCCTTGCCCTTCTTTCCCTCCATCAATTGTCCAAATTTTTTCAAATGCATCATAAGCTTAACAATCACATTCAAAATATCTTCCTGGGAAAATATCTCATATTTGTTAATCTGTTCATGAATCCCAAAGGCACCCCAACATAATTCTTAAATAACATTTCCTCCATCCAAGCTTAGACTCGTCATTCTGAAATCACCGTGTAAACCCTTCCCCTTCTCTTTGTCACCTCTCTCTCCCCTCATCTCCTTCCACCTCTTTCATCCCTACTATCACTATCTCCATCACCATAGCACATCACCTAACACATTTGAAAATCACTCCACAGATAGCAACACTCCTTCCAAATCTTATGAAATGCCCCATATTTCACTTTTGAATTATGTCTATGGTTCAACTTTTATGGTGTGAATGACAAATCTATCCTTCATTTAATAATTGGAGGCAGATTTCCATCTTAGTTATTACTCCAGTAAGAGTAAAAATAAGTGTTGGAACACTTTCCGACCAAACCAAATGGAGCATTTCATAATATTTGGAGGGAGTAATGACTAATGAGTAATAAAAAAGCTCTATCAAGTGAAAGGATTTTGATGATCTGAATTAATTTTATTTCAAGGTTAGAAGATCCCTCCTTTTTCTTGTACATAACTTGTATATCTCCTTTCCTTAATTTTGTTTGTTCAGGATCACAAATATTCTCTTGTTCTTTTGGGCAAACTATATACATAAAGTTAGGGATGTTTTCAAATTACCCGAACTCGGGACTATTACTTGAGAGATGGAGAGAACTAGAGAGTATAGGCATTGCTATAAATAATACCCTATTCTGACAGAGAGACAAATCCAATCAAACACTAGTACAAATATGCATTTGGAGGCTGATGTGCATTATCGACTAGAAACGTCACATTCATAGTCAGTAATTCCATTTCCCTAGCGAATTGATGAGCACATTAGAGCTAGCTAGTGCCACAAAAAGAGAAATCCAATAGCAAGTGAGCATAATCCAGCACTGAGGGAACACATAGAGAGAGAGAATGGTAGAGAGAGAGAGTGAGAGAGAGAACCCCCCTCCCCAAAACACTATCCCACCCAAGCCACCTGACCCGGACGTATCCATCGCCTCAAGCACCGCGATCTCGCCAGCTCAAAGCTCTTCATCGGCATCAACTCATACATCTCTTCTAGCAACCCAGCAAGCTCCAACCACCACAAAAACAAAAAGCTATGCCCAGACCTTACTGTCTGGACCCACCAACCCCGACAGACCACCCCCCCATCCTTCTGCTTCTTTCTGCGCATCCACCCCCCCACCTGGCTTTTCCGACGCCACGGACGCCTTCATCCCGCTCCTGCCCTCTGACCTCCCTGATCTATGTGGTTCGTGGAACTACAATATCATCATCAAAGTTCTGGGTAAATCCTTTGAAGCTAAATATCTTTTTTCAAAACTCACCGATCTTTGGAAATTAAAATCAACTCCAAAATTCACAAGTCTGGGAAGAGGATATTACACAGCAAAATGCAACAATTGGAGCGACAAGGAGAAAGTTCTGGAAGGAGGACCATGGTTCATTGGCCCACACTTCGTCTCGGTCCGCAATTGGAGAATGGGATTCCGACCGTCGGAGGATCGTATCACCTCCATTCCGACATGGGTTCAACTTCCGGAGCTACCAATGGAATTTCACAGGTATGATATACTTGCAAAAATTGGAAACGCTCTTGGAAAATTCATTAAGGCAGATTACAATAATTCTGATTCCCAGAAAATTAGGACTGCTAAAATCCTAATTGAAAGGGATACTACTGTGCCTTGCAAAAAATCAATTTGGATTGGGCAAATCCAACAAAAAATTGAGTATCAGGATTCCTTGAAAACTTGTAGTACTTGTGGGCTTATCGGCCATGTTTGCCGATCGCCGGAGACAAAAACCCAGACCCCACCTTCGAATGTCAAAGCTTCCCTCACAACCAGTCCCAGTAAACCAAGACAAGAATGGGTAAAGAAAATGACCATTTTGCCCCCAACTAGAATAACAACATCAAACTCCTTCGACATCCTAAATTCAGCTTTTTGTGCAGAAAACCCCCCAGCCACACAAACATTATCCATTACCAAACCTCCCCTACCCAGTCAGAATATCCTCAGAACACTCACTCTTACTTTACTAAACTCACCCCACCCACAAACAAAAAACCCATTCCTCTGCCTCAGCTTACAGGAAATCAATGAGAAGTTTGATTTGGGAATTCGATGGCCCAATAGCGGAATTCAATCAGATGGATTTGGAGGGGGAAGACGACTTTCTCCCTGCCTTCATACAAATCCAACACCAACCAGACCCTGCTTTCAGCCGATCCTTCCAGGTTCCGCCAATTGCTCCTCCGGCGAACCCGATTGCGTATGGGGTGGCGCTCCAAGTCCCCTCCACTGTGCACCTGATGGAGCCACCGATACCAACCTACCCGGAAGTCAATTTCAATGCTATGAATTACTATCTTCGGGTGGGAATGGACCTTCACCAGATATCCCTAGCATACCTACGAAGGTTTATTCTCGAACCGGGAAGAATGGTGTCTCCCTATCTAGAGGCAGTCATGGAACCAAAGGACGAATCAAGACCACTGGCCCCTTTCCATCTTCCCGATCTCTCCGATCTCGCGAGCTGCTCAAATGTCCTAGCAAGTTTCGTAACTTGGTGGCTGAAAAGTCGGCGAGCTCGGAACGACCCCCTGCTTCTGGAAAACTTGATGTTTCTGATCGACCCATGTCCAATCCTGCCTCATGCTCGTCATTGTGCATTCCTGGAGCAACGACAAACAACCATCCAAATTGCCAGTTTCAGCAATGCCCTCTTCCAAGTGTGGACGGGTTTACCATTCAGAACAATAGAAATAAAGGCCAGCTGGGTTCCAAACACTTATGGAGTAGGCCGGCTGACAACTCTACTGCTGACCCCATCACCAATGCCACCTCCAAGGGCTCAGCGGCCAAAGAACCAGGCAAGAGAAAGCATGGGAAGCACGAGGGCACGAGAGAGGCAGCCCTGCCAACCCAACATCCCTGAATATATGAAGATCATCGCTTGGAATGCTCGGGGTATTGGCAGACCCAGCTTCATGAACAATATGCTACACCTTATCCAAACCCATAACCCTCACATCATGATTATCACTGAACTCAAAGCTGGCTGTGTTGCTGCGGAAAAAATGTTTGAAAAGTTGCCGTTTGATCGCTTTGAGTTGGCGGAATCTCGGGGTGCAACTGGAGGAGTCATGGTATTGTGGAAGTCGAGTGAACTCACATTCACCTCTGTGAGCCGCGACCTCCATGCTATCCATGGATACGTCCAGGTAACTTCATCATCTTTTCATTTTTTTCTTTCTGCAATTTATGCTAGCACTAAACACAAAGGTCGACTTGAGCTCTGGTCTCAGCTCGAGGAACTCTCCACTGGTATAAATTGTCCTTGGCTAGCCTTAGGTGATTTTAATCAGGTAACCCAACAATCCGAAAAACTAGGTGGAAGATGTATTAAGATGAATAGGGCTGCTGCTTTACTTGACACTATGGACAATTGTGGTTTGATTGATGCTGGTTTCTCAGGTTCCAAATTTACTTGGCATAATAATAACCGTGTCATGCCTATATGGGAGCGTCTTGACCGCGCCTGGATCAACCTTGCTTGGCTTAACACCCACCCTCACACACATGTTAAACACCTACCAAAACTTGAATCCGACCATAACCCTATCCTTCTTAGTACCGATATCTCCTCCACCGCTGCAAACCCTCCACCCTCCTTTAGCTTCAAACTTGAGTCCTGGTGGTACTTTGAGCCCGGTTTTGATAGTATGATTAAGCACGAATGGAACCTTTTGAGTGAGGATTGGAGCCCTAAACTCACTACCCTTGCTTTCACCATCAAGGATTGGGTCCGTAACAATGTCATCAGCTTTCCTAAAGAGAAAAAAAAACTATTCTTAACAGGCTTGAGGGCATCAACCGTGCCCATGATAGAAACCCCTATCCTAACCCCTTCCTTCTTGACTTAGAGGCGAAACTTAACTCTGACCTTTCCACGGTCCTTGCCAAAGAGGAGCTTTTCTGGCACCTCAGATCTAAATCCAATTGGTACATCCATGGTGACCGAAACACCTCCTTCTTCCACAAGTCAGTGACCATTAGGAGGTTTAAAAAACAACATTGTTGCTCTCAACACCGAGGTGGGGGATACTATCACTGATGCTGATGCCCTACAACATCACATCCTTGATTACTTTTGTAATCTTTTTGCCTCCGATCCCCAGGTGAGCCGCCCGGACCCGCTTCCTCCTACCCCCAGTAGCATTCATATATCCTCTCCTCCCTCCCTTGAGGAAATCTTTGAAGCGGTGAAAGGGCTCGCTCCTCACAAGGCCCCTGGGCCTGATGGTTACCACATGTTCTTCTACCATCATCATTGGGACACCATAAAAAATGACTTGGCCCTGCTCATTCACTCCTTCTTTTCGACTGGCTACCTCCCCCCGGGAATTAACGAGACCACCATCTGTCTCATTCCGAAATGTGACAACCCCTTAACCGTCAAGCAATTTCGGCCCATCAGCCTCTGCAACAACAGCTACAAAATCATCACTAAAATCCTCGTTAACCGAATCCGCCCCCTTTTGAATGATTACATCTCACCAAATCAGAATAGCTTTCTTCCGGGGCGGGGTACGATGGTCAACTATACGATAGCCACTGAAATTCTTCACACTATGAGAAAAAGGAGAGGTAAGAGGGGCTGGTTTGCCCTTAAGATTGACTTGGAAAAGGCCTTTGATAGACTCGAATGGAACTTTATCTTTCACAGCCTTAGAGTTTTTGGCCTCGACGAACCATCCATTAGGCTTATCCACTCCTGTCTCACTACTTCTCAGCTTAGAGTCAAGGTCAATGGGCGCAACACTGTGCCCTTCTCTCCTTCCAGGGGCATAAGACAAGGGGACCCCCTCTCCCCCTACCTCTTCATTATTTGTATGGAAGTCCTCTCCCGCAGCATCCACAATGCTTGTGACACTGGCTCTTGGAAGCCCTTCCGTCTTCCTAAGAGCGACCTCACAATCTCCCACCTCTTTTTTGCTGATGATCTCATCATTTTTGGTGACACCTCTCCGAGCACCGTTGATTGTGCTTTGGACACCTTGAACACCTTCTTCTCTCAATCTGGCCAAAAAATGAACAACAACAAAAGCAAGTTGATCACCTCCAAGAACACCTCGGCCATTGACTTAGCTTACCTGCAAGACACCCTTGAGATCCAAAGTAGCTCGGATCTTGGCACCTATCTAGGGTTTCCCCTCTCGGCTAAGCGACCTAGCAAAGACCACTTCCTCTCTCTCATTGCTAAGGTCAAAAGCAAACTCTCTTCTTGGAAAACCACCTCTCTCTCCAAAGCTGGAAGGGCCCTGCTTATCCGAACCACTCTCTCCACCATCCCTTGGTATACCATGCAATCCATTGCCTTCCCCGCTTATGCCCTTAGTTCATTAGACTCGATTTGCTCCAAGTTCTTTTGGGGGGACAAGCCGGATAGCCGTGGGCTGCACTTGCTCGCTTGGGATAAGCTGTGCGGCCCTAAGGACATGGGGGGTCTTGGTTTTCGTTCTAGTAAAATCATGAACTCCGTCTTCATGATGAAACTCTGTTGGCAACTTGATGCCAAGACTAACATAGCCACCCGCTTCCTCCACCAAAAGTATTGTGCCAACAAAACCTATCCGACTCCCTTTGGCAAGGGGTCTCATATCTGGAATGGTCTCAAAAAAGGGTGGGAGCTCTTTTGTCGGCACAGTGGCTGGGCTCTTGGCAAAGGCGACATTGCTAATTTCTGGTTTGATGCCTGGGCCCTTGATGGACCGCTCCGCCACCACTTTACCGGCCCCCTGTCCCGTGCTGACTCCACCCTTAGCGTCGCCGACGGTCTCTCTCATCTGAACAATTTTAAGGATTTTTTGCCGGCAACCATTGTTCATAGATTAACCCACATGGTTTTGCCGAACTTCGGGGAGGATACTTTTTGCTGCAACTCCTCCCTTCACACCTTTTTCAATACTTCCTTTGTTTATAATGACTATTGGAGCACTCTTTTTCCCCTTAGTAGCAAGAAGGACATTTGGTCCCACGTTTGGTCCCTCCCCACACTTCCTCGGATCCGTTTTTTCATTTGGCTTGCCCTTTGGGATCGCCTCCCCACTAGATCCACCCTCTCTAGGAGAGGCATGGGTTGTGGACTCTCGTGCCCCTTTTGTCCTACCGCTACTGAGGATGTGTTGCATGTCCTTAGAGATTGTCCCCGTGCTTGTGAGGTTTGGTCGGGTTTTAATGTACCACCTCATTTTTTTGTTCTAACCCTCCATGACTGGTTCCACCGTAATATTACTAGTGACAGTGCTTGGAGTACCACCTTCTCTTTTGTTCTTTGGGCTATATGGAAGCGCCGTAACCTTTGGCTCTTTGAAACGAAGAATACCACTATACCCGCCCTTGTCAGCACCACCCAGCACCAGATTTCAAACTTTACGTCCCCCGCCCCTGGTCCTAACCAGGAAACCATCACCCACACCCATTTGTACACCCCTGATCACCTTACCTTTCCCCGCCCACACCTTACTCTCATTGTCGATGCATCCTTTGCTCCCAATTCGGCTTTTGCAGGTATAGGAGGCATCCTTCTTCACCATGATGGTACCTGGGCAGCCGGTTTCATGGCATCCGTCTTTGCCTTGGATGCTACGCACGCGGAGGTTCTTGGCATCCTCGCCGCTGCAAGATGGTGCAAAGACCATGACCGACAATCGGTCAACATTCTTAATGATTGCAAGCTTGTCACTCTTGGCATTCAAGGCACGGAAAGGGTAAAAGATCGATTCATCAATCTATATGACATGTGCAGGGTATTCATAAGGGAGGGTATCGTGAAGACGACTCAATACATTCCGAGAACGTGGGTTCAAGCTGCTGATATCCTAGCCCGTGAAGCTAGGGAGACCCTCACTTGTGTTCAATCCGAGGATCTTGTAACCCCTCCCCCGCTTGTTCAAATGTACTTTGCTGATAACGGCACTTTTGTTCCCCGTTTTAACCCGGGGGAAGATATTGACCCGGGGGGTTAGTAGGACCTAATTATAATGTAATAATTTTAATACTCTTGTACCTTTTTCTTTGCTATGCTACTGGTCTTCAAAAAAAAAAGTGCCACAAAAGAAAAGAAAAAAAGAGTTTTGCAGACTAACATGCATACACATAGTCAAATCATAAATAGCATAGAAAAAGGAGGCGGAATCGAGAATACTCACAATTAGATGGCAGTTAACCACCAGATCAGCCAAGCCACAAGGAGGATAAGTACATACCACCACCAACTGCTGTCTAACGAATAATAATGAGGATGAAGTACACCAGTTTCCAATAATGAGGTATGAACTTGTCTTGAATTGCTCTCATCACCTACGCCATTAGGAACCTCCTGCAAATAAGCCAACGATTTAGTAGAAAGCACATTTGAATTGAATCCATTTCAACAAGAATAACACTATGTTCATATGGAGTAATTAATGTGTACTGGTTTTGATTTCGCCTTGTTGAACATTATCTTAATTTTAACAAAAAAAAAAAAAAAAAGACACATCCATCGGGAGGTAACGTAATAGAGAATACTATATACTCACAATTAAATGGCAGTTAATCAAATCAGCCATGCCGCAGTCGGGAGATTTGATCTCGAAAGATTGACGAAAGATTGCTTTAGTTGTGAAGTGACGACCACCAAGTTCCTTGAAGAGAACCACATCAATGAAAAGGGAATCTGCGTCAGTAGAGAGATAACCGTAGGGGTCGTAACCTATGGGGTGAGGAGGAGGGGCAGAGACGATATAATAGAAATACTTGTCCCCAGCATAACGCAGTAACTTGGCCGGTAGACAATCATAGGGAATTGGAACGCGACGAGGATTCCATAACTCATCATTATCATCCATACGCATTCGAATCCAAGCATCGTGAGGATGAGGATGCGAAGGCGAATTGAATTTGGACTTGGTTGGTAATCCCGTTAGCGTATCAATCCCATACACTGACAAATCATCTCCCTCCTCCCACGACTCAAGATCCATACTATGTATATTGTTAGTGACGACGGGGTTGGGCTCGGGGGCCCACTTGTCTTTGTCAAGATCAAACACAAGTTGAACATTGCCTCTGTTGCTCATCTGGGCCTGCCGCTTGTCATTGCCATACAATACAACTTTGCGATGTTTAATGAGGACGCTACAACCAGACCATTCGGTGAATCGGTTGATTGGGGGGTCGTCAAGGACACGCCATTCATCAGTCTCCGGGTCATAGCATTCAAATAGATTTAATTTTGAAAGTGCAGTTTTTATTGAAACATAAACATCGTTGGGGTATCGCAAAGAATTGGCGGCACTAAGGTCTGCTAGAGCGTAGAGTTTACCATTGGCAGCGAAAACGATGGGACAAGGTTTGCCAGAGTTGAGCTTTGAATTGAGAGTGTGCCATTGATGGGTCTTCAGATCCAACACACGAACCTCTCTTGGAAATATCTTCTTATCGATCACCCCGCCTAGCATGTACAAATTTGAACCCAAACACGCACACCTCATCTCCCTTGCGTTCTTCCCGTTGTTACGGGTTTCTAGTATCGGGGTTACCACTTGCCGATCAGCAGCATCAGTTTCAATGATTATACGTTCACATAATAACGGGTCGTTACTCCCCATGCTAATCCGTTCCAATATTGGGGTTGGCGACTGTTTTTCAACGACATGACCATTAGCCTCAGCCTCAGCCGTGGTTGGAGAAAGGAGGTCAATTCTATACAGAATCTGACTCCACTCCGACGACCGATCGTGGTCATACAATAGATACATTGATTTCTGCATTAATGATTTCCTCTCCATAACTATATTGTGTTTTTTCTCTTTTGGTATGAATCGATCGATAACCTCTATCTATTTATAATGTTATAATCAAATCAAATAACTTGTACTTTGAGAGATACAGTAGTAACTCCTCTGTATATATATTATTATATTCTAAAGTCCTACCATACGTCTAATACGAGAAATCTATAACAATAACCTTCCTTAATAATATATCAAATCAGAAACTCCACATGCATACAGAGTGCTATTCTAATTTGGAAAAGACAAAGGCAATATTCACGATTTTTGGCTAGCTCAAGTACGTACACCGGAACTAATATAACGCATAAGCTTCCGTTTACAGATATTAATAAGGAAAGTTTATTGTTATAGAATATTAGATTTATGGTAGGACTTCAGAAGATTTAGGAAATACTACTGTATGTTGTTCGTTATGGCGTTGGGAGTTTAATAATGCAAACTAGTGTAGTTCGTAATTGTTGTTTGTTATACAACAGTTGGTGGTGGTAATGTACTTAGATTTATTCTTAGCTTAGCTTACTCTTAATTAGCTTTGTTGCTGCTGTTGTTCTAGGAGGATGAGATTCTGTATGTCTGTAATACTGTAACAATGCTAGTATGCTACAACAATCATAAAATCCAACTTGTAAAGTACGCAACCTATTCAGTCTGATCTTAGTTTTTTGGCCCAACATACAATATTCACGGATATACACAATGTATCATTACTTATTTATTAATGTAAGTATGGAGTTTATACAATGATCAATAGATGGGGCAACACTCCTCCATGACGCAACAGCAGCAAAGAGCTGCAAGGCTGCACATTCATTTTTCAGTAGCATTATTACGAACAACCCAAAAAGCTAGAAACTTGATAATTAAGGAAATGTTTTTTTTTTATAATAAAAAAAGACATACCAGGTCCTAAGTAGGGAAGAACAGGGGTTGTCATAGGAATAATCGTATGACTGAAAGGGGCGGATAGGGCCGCTGTGGTGGATGTGTGTTGGCGGTGGATAGTTTCCTCCAAAATAGCTCTGGTGGTCCTCCTCCAAATACCTGCTGCTCAAACCCTGGCCGAGGCGGTGGTGGCGGTGCCTGGTACATTCCCGCTGAACATGGAACAACATGACAACATTTTCAATTGAAGCTTGCTTATTATGTATTCAACATTCAATAAAACAAGGAATGGGATAAGAAGAGTAAGAAAGAAGCATTTGCCTGGACCTGGGCCAGGGCCATCAATAGGAGGATATGTTTCATGGGCAACGTGAGAAACTTGACTGTAACTCATCCTTTGTTGTGCTTGTGCCTGTGGCAGATGGTATTTGGAGATGATGAATTGCATGAGGAAAACCCCAAACAAAAGACAAAAGTAATATCATTGTTTGGAATTTGTAAATACGTGGCGGTTTGAGGCGTAACTAGGGCGTACATTCACCATTTTCAGCCAACATGCACGGACACGTATGAACTCTGCCTTGGATACGTGTCCGGATACGTCCTATGTTTCTTGATGATTCCAGAAACAACTAGTAACGAACAAAGTCAAATGCTGATTTCTGATTACATTAATTATTAATGATTAAGCTGCTTTGCTTAATTACAAAGACATCCATTCCGCGTGACACAACTCAATTTGTAGCATCTAACTGCTTTGTACTTAGTATATGAACTAATCATCATATAATTTCTTACTCAAATCATCCTTCAACTAATCCACCTTGCTTAATCGCAATATTTATAATTTTAAGAGTGACATTCTATTATCAAAATCACAAATTAATAACCACTACCATCATGTCCGAGACCGGGAAAGCACAAGGAGACAAAGAAGTGGGGGACCCACGTGATGGGAGCACCGGCGAATCCGACGGTGCACCCAGGCAACCAAGAGGCAGCTAAGTGGAAGGCTGATGAGCAGCAGAGACAGTATTACCATGATCAACCTTACTTGCTTTATTCTCCCATGGACAAACCCCCATCCAATAATCCCCTTCAGCCTGTTGTACACGCTTTTAACACCTGGACTACCAAGGCCGAGACCATTGCTCGCAACATTTGGCACCACTGTATGTCATCTCCTACTTTTAATTACCCCCCTAATGTCAAAAGATGGATCAGGTCAATCTAACTTGAAAAAATTATGATGCAGTGAAAACAGGGCCGTCAGTGTCAGAAGCAGCATGGGGGAAGATTAATCTGACAGCAAAGGCATTGACAGAGGGTGGATTTGACGCAATTTTCAGGCAGACTTTCGAAACACAGCCGTATGAGAAGCTCAAGAGGACCTTTGCTTGTTATCTGTCCACTACCACAGGACCTGTTGCAGGAACCCTGTACCTGTCTGATGTAAGGGTCGCCTTCTGCAGCAACCGCCCTCTGTCATTCATTGCGCCATCTGGTCAGGAGGCTTGGAGCTACTACAAGGTACACACTGTCACTGATCTGATCATCATGCTTAATTAATTACCTTAATTGGGAAGTAATGACAGGTTTGTTGATTACTAATTGAAATAATTATTGCACAGGTCATGATTCCTTTGGCACAAATCAGCACGGTGAAACCCATGAGCATAACACAAAATCCTAGCGAAAGGTATATTCAGATAAGCACAGTAGACAACCACGAATTCTGGTTCATGGGGTTTGTCAACTTCGACAAGGCAACACAACATTTGCTTGAGACTCACACTGCTTTCAGATCAGCTGACTACGGCCCCCATCCTGTTTTAGGCCAGTAGTCGCCGGCTGTATAAGCTTACTATGCATACACCTTCAGCATACTAGTACGGAGTAGACTTGAGAGAGGTTATATGATGTTGATACATGGTTGGGACTTGGGGCTTGAGTTGTTCAGTGTTTATTGTACCAGTGCATTTATGTATGTAGGGTTGGGTTCCGGTAGGAACCATAGTTATATAGGAACTCGTAGGAATCCACCCTAGAGGTCATTTTTTCCGAAATAAAATACACAGATACACTCCCTGACACCTAATCTACCCAATCATGCCCCAAACTTTAAATGAAATATCCATTTGATGTGATTTTTAGGTACCCCAAAAATTTTAACGCGCGTGGAACGCTAAAGTTCGGGGTATGAAAAAATATGACCAAATGAGTAAAACCGACCCATGTTAGGGTCTTATTATATAATTTCCATAATTTTAAGATGATTGGGAGCGTTAGATTTGGTCAAAATGACCTCTAGGTAGGGTTCCTACGGGTTCCTATATAACCATGGTTCCTACTGGAACTTAAACCTATGTATATATACTACAATGTATATTTGATTGTTATTAAGCAGCAGTTGGAATAATACTTCTTCATATTCTTGTCATGAAACATTAAGATTTAAGTTATACTCTTTGACACTATTATTAGTATGATTTTCGCTGATCATACATGCATTAAACCACTATAGAAGTTTGGGATTTTAGAGGAGTCCTAGGTTGGGTGGGTTAAAATGTTTTGGGCCTGTCACGACATCATGGCATTGTTTCTTTGGGTTGTTACTTACGCCTTAGGAGCGAACACGACCGGGTTGTTAATTCCGGTGCAGAAAAGCGTGCCATATACGTATCCCATATATTTGCACTATCATACATTCATACTAAGTCAGACATGACAGGCCTGCACAACGATCAGGGTGCATTCAAAATCTTTAAAGATTGAAAGATAACAAATTCTCTTCTTTTGACCAAAACTAAGTGGTGGGAGTTGAAATACCGAGAAAGGATGTGCGGGAAAACATAAAGGAAAGATGCTGTACAAATGGTGAAGAACAAGGATAAGGAGGCCAGAGAAGAGGACACAACAATACAATACTTAATACTACTGTCTGTCTACACCATCATACAATACATATTTAAAAGCAGATTCTCTTTTCTTGACATCTGAAAAGACCACTAGTCTTTCTCTTGAATTCCATTTTCAAATCTGTCAGAAGTTCTCACCATTTTATTACTCTATCTTTTTCTATTTTTTTACCCCACTCATCAGCTATCATTACCTAGTACTCCCTCCTACCCAAAGAGATTTTTCTGTTTCTTTTTGTAGTTTTGAGATGCCCTGTTGGGAGCTATTTTTAGACCAAATGAATCATTCAATTGCTACAAAATTTAATAAATATTTCTTTCTGCATTGCAATCTACCAACTCTACTTGATTTGAAGGCAAACGGGTCTTTCATTAAGTCTACAAGTAGTCCCTAACATGGCAAGTCAAAACAGCAAAAAGAAACAGGAAAATCTCTTTGAATAAGAGTAGTATGTTTTTTACCATGAAAAATGCTCTCTTTCTTTCTAGGACACTTTAGGATTTTGTCAAAAGGCCAATGTGTTATACTGTCACAACTCGCAACGACTCACACACATAGACAGAAAGAAATGGATACTTAAAATAGGGATACACCAATGAGCCGGCTACCACTACTTCAAATGGCCGTCCATGAGCTTAATAGTAGACATTCAGTCTAATTAAGGGGATGATCGCATTTACCAATCTTTAAAACAAATCAACACTTGTACTCCAGTAAATGGGTCATATTCCACGGTGAAGATGCAAGTGTTGCTAGATAAGATTCCAACCCATTTAGATTTTACGCAGCGAAATGAAAGGTCAAATGTTATGTAAGTGTAACTGTGATGTTGCAGGCTAGTATGGAGTATATTAGAGGAGAAAGCAGCATAAGACTAAGGGTGTGTTTGGCCAACCTTCTGAAGTGTTTCTGGAGCGTTTTTGGGTCCTAGAAACTGAAAACTGGCCAAACACCCAAAACTGAGAAACTGTTTCTGGTTTCTGAGAAGCACTTCTAGTGTAAATTTGTTCTTCAGAAGTAGAAGCTCCAATTTGGGGCTTCTCCTCCAGAAACTGTTTCTCAGAAACTGTTTCTGAGAAGTTGTTCTGCAGAAGTTGGAGCTTGGCCAAACAGGCCCTAAAGAGTAAAAGAGAAGTGTCATAGATACAGCAGTATAGAAGAGCGGTACAATAATAACGGACCCCCTTGACTATAGACTCTTGGGGCTGGAATGCGAATCTTTATCAACGACGTTTCTGAGACAGACACAGACATGAAAGAAGCAGTGTTTACAGCTGCTTCCTCTTTCAGCTCCCACTTTGTCTCTTCCACTCTTTTTCCCCTCTTCCCTTTTGCCACATCCCTTTCATTGTCATACTCTTTTCCTTTTACTTATTTTATATCTTCACTGCACTTTCTTACATTTCTACAAGATTCTCTGAATTCCTCAAGTATGTAAACAATAATAATGTCTTCTCTACAACAATTGTATCTAGCCCAAGAAGCTGATGTACTATATTATTGGGTTGTGACTTGTGAGGGTGGGGAAGGGGGAGGGGGAGGGGGAGGGGGGGTAAGGAGCCATACAAAGGACATAAGAGATTTGATCTCAAAACAAAAAAAAAAGGACATAAGAGATTTCGACTAAACCAATCAGCTAAACTAATTGACATCTACTTCCGAACAACACCCAACCACATGCCCACATAGAAGATGATAGCTTAAATAATTCATAATTGTAGGTCGGACAGATTTTGGGGTAGAGGACAATTGAATTTGGTGATTAATCATGATGAAGATGTAGTATGTAGTAGTAGTAGGATTCATGTATGTCAACCCCCGTAGAATAAGGGTCAAACTAAATAATCATAGCCACCTAGTAATTAATGGATCTCCTCATCATCACATAGATAGACAGATACATAATACAAGTCAACGGTGTTAAACGTCAAGGAAATTAAATTGATAGCACTCACCTACGCTGCCGTTATATTAAACCAGCATTTTTAGTCCAATGTCCTATTTTAGCTTCACTTGCTGTGTTAGACTGTTAGCATACGGTCAACAGGATATAACCTTTTCTCGATCTATCTTCCCCTCACAAGCCACCAAGGACTTGAAACCGAGATGGTTAGACTTTTATAGTTTCAACACAGTTGCATTTCATTTTACCGTAAAAACACAAAAGACAAGTCGATACAAATGCCCAAATATAGAGAGAATCCTTTACTAGTATGTTTTGTTTGTCATTCACTTTCACGCGTAAGTTGAGTAGAATAATGGTTGATAATTGTAGAAGAGAAAACAAGAAGCATCATATTAATGACAACCCAAATTTCAAGATTATAAGCAAACAATTGCTGTCCTCAAGAAGCATGTTTGCATACAAATGCATGAACAAGAATATTATCATATACGTTTCTCCTTTTAACTTGTTTATTATGGACAATTGTCAACTAAGTTGGTGGTCAAATGAATAAACAAAAAACCTCCCAATAGTCAATGACTGACTCTTAAATCAATGATAAGTATTATATCATCCTTATAAGGCAAGTAAGATGCAATAACACAACAAGTAAGGCTGCTGCTAATCTTGCATTAATCAACAAGAACAATGGAGACAAAGTAAGAAATAAAAGGTAAATATTACAGAGATGACAAGGTAAAAAAAGAAAAAGAAGAAATGCAATGTTATGTGGGCAAAGAGAAAGAACAAAGAGAACAAAATTGCAGACTAGACAGAAAGTCGCAATCAGCCACCAACTCCCCAACTCCCTTTGTTCTCTATCTTCTTTCTACTACCATTCACCTCTGCCTGCCTTAATAATCACTTGGGTTACTCCTTGATACATTTACTAAACAAGAAGCTAAGAAAGCTTCTTACTTTTATAATGGAAAATTGGTAAAATTACACATACAACTTTCTTAGATCAGATATATATCCCCAATAATTCCCAGGCCAGGCCAGCTACTTGAATTAGGACTATCTTATAGACTAATTACTTTTGTAGCTAGTCGCACTATCAGGCCGAACAAAATTCAAAGGGAGCGGCTATTAACACTCCTCTAATTTGGTTCTCCGATCCAATATGAGTTGAATTGAAGGAGTGCGAATAGCCTTTCCCTTTTATGTTACTGACTCGAGTAATATAATAAAGAGAGCACATGAATATGATGATGAAGGGTGTTATTAAGGGTAGGAATTATTGGCAGCAAAGTGAAGAAGCTGACCAGAACATTTGGGACATTCCTCCACATGCTTAGGCACCATGTAGTACATTAAACAGCTCTTGCAACCAGCTACCACTAACACTGCGTCTTGCTTTACTTCTTCTTCTTGTTGGTGGTATCTTCCATTATTATTATTCTTGAGTGACCTGAAACTCTCTCGTGTGCTCGAACAAGAAGATGATTCTGTTGATGATCCCTCGCTGTCGTAGGGACTACTCTCATCTTCTTCTTCCTCATTATCTTCCTCCGAGTAGTAGTCCCCATTAGTTGTTCTTGGATCTTCTTTCGCTTTCATCCCAGTGCTCCAATTTATGTAGTATAACTCCCCTGTCTATATACACAAACAATGCGCTTCAAATGTGAGTAATCTCATATCTTCCACCACTTTACAATTAAAAAAAAATGAAATGTAGCACTCAAATAGACATTTGGTAAACATTTGAACTAATTAGGTAACTCATATGGGTAATCTAAAGTCACACAAATATGATGATGAAGTTAGTTAAACATACATTAGGTGGGTAGATGTAGAAGTTGAAAAAGCAAATCAAAAGAGTAACATTAAAGTTTTTACTTATCTCCTTGAAGATTTAGTTACCCAATCCCTTGAAATTGGTAAAACAAATACACATCCCCACAAAATTATAAACATGACATTGTTTCTCCAAAGGAGTATAATACACACCTAGTCCACATAAAATGTGCAAACTTTCCCCCCTAATTAATTAGATTAGTTAAGTTATTTTCAATTGAAATGCATGCAAAGTGCAATCAACCAACATTACACCAACACTAGTATTGTCATTTACGCCTCATTAGGAATAACAGAAGAAGAAGTAAAAGGAAGAAGAAGAAGTAATTAAGGTAGAGTGTGGAAGAAATAAATAGAGCTAAGGTTTACATAAAGGAACAAAATGTGGAGACAAAATCGAAGGAAGATATTGAGAAAATAAATGCAAGTATAAGAATTAAACAAGAGAATGGGGACAGACAGACAAACAGAATGAAGTTTGGGGCATTTATTAGCTACACAACATCTCTAATTATTAACAGTATATGTAGTAAACACTTGTGATTGGTCACCAAATCAAACCAAACAACATAAAGAAAAGAGTCAGACCTTTAAATCAAGACATTGCTCCCAATGGTATGGGAGAGATACATGTGAGTTGAGTTCTACAAAGCTTGAATTATCATCTGATGATGTTGATGCTGCGTTGTTGTTGTTGTTGTTGTTGTTCGTTTGTGTTTTCTTATCGTGTCCCTCACGCTCTTGATTATTATTATTATTATCATCGTATTGGTTTATAACTTCCGATGAATTAGAAGATGATGATGAGGATGACCTTCCTCCTCCTCCTCCTCCGCCGCCGCCAACACTACCACCACCGACACGGCGGCTCCTGCTCTGGTTAAGGGAGCAGTTTTGGAGTGATCGCTCTAACGACGCCGTCACCGTCGCCATCTCTCTTTGTTACACACAAAACAAACTTCAGATCCTCGTCGGCAACAGAAATGGAGTGGAGAGAGAAATAAGAGGAGAGAAGAGAAGGTGAGGTGTGTGTGGGAAGATTTGGGAGAGAGAAAATGGAGGAGGAGAGGAGCCTAAATGAAGCTAAAGATTGGTGTGGAATACTTCATTGGGGGTATTTTAGTCATTTCATATTATGACAGCTTTTATAAACCAGGATTAAAGTCGTAGATTGATTGATTAGAAATTTAGAATAAGCTTTATTGGAGTATTTCATAGACATGCGCTATTATCCTACCTTAACTTGTAAGGATAGCTTTGACCTAACAATTTTAGCAAATGTTTTGTGTATTTACCATTTTGAATTTTCAAGGATGAGTATATAGTCTCCACGCTTTTTATCAGTTTCGTGAAACTTATTATTTTCTTTGTTTCGCAAATCATACAAATAGGGTAACTAGTTTTGTTAGATTCTAAAGTGATTAAACTCAACCAATTCTCCATTCGGCTTCTTGATTTTGGTTATGCACAAAAATGTGCAAGTCGGTTTGACGGTTGAACCACTTTAAAGAATTCAAAGCTTAGAGGGGTTAATTTTGACACTTTCATTAATTTTTTTTTAATTTTTTTTAAAATTTGGAGCATGATTTCATGTATGCTCAATTGGTAATTGATGCCTATGCGGCTATGCCCATTGCGTTATTTCACCCTTTCCACCGCCCATTTTCTTAAAGAGGAAAGTCAACCATGTTACATGAGTTAGCTATGCGGCCAAATCCCACAAAAAGTTTATGTGAAAACAAAAATCACATTTATACCAATAAATTAAGCACGATGCATATATAAGAACAAAACCTTACAATTTATGATGATTGTGTGATCGCATAAATTGTGCTAAGTGTTCGTATCGGATTTGTTGTTAGAAGGAGACAACATTTGTGCTTTAAGTTGTAGAATTAGGTCTAATTAATTATGGGTAGGGTTGTTATACGGTAAGTGACCAAACACATAGCTACATAGCCTACATCCTCATGAAATCCATAGCAGTTATATTTCAATGTTTCATATACTTTACGTTTGTTGTGTATGTAGTGACGGTGACCCTAACAAAGTTATGTCGATTGATTGTTACTTCGCAATTATGTTATTGTACCATGCATTTCTCGAGTTATTCCAAAATTAATTAAAGAATACTTGGCATGAAAATATCGTCACGCACTATAGGAGTATATCGGCCAAATGACCAAATTGGTATAAAAAAACACACCCCTTCACCACATTGGTATAAAAAAAACTCAAGAGGACAAATTGGTATAAAAAAATACAACGAGAGTCAAATAAGCCTAATTTTATATCGGAGTTGGAAAAATCGACAAAAAATGTATTTATTTTTTTTTCAAAAATATGTAAATAACCCCTTTACTAATTTTTGAAAATAAATTTTGAGAGTATAACTATTTTTCAAAAATATAAGAACACTATTTTTCAAGTTTTTAAATAAAGCAAATAATTTTTTTTGTCGATTTTCCAACTCGATGAAAAATTAGGCCTATTTGACTCTCGTTGCATTTTTTTATACCAATTCGTCCACTTGGGTTTTCTTTATACCAATGTGGTAAAGGGTTGTGTTTTTTTATACCAATTTGGTCATTTGGCCGGAGTATATCTTTGGGATTATACAGAGAGTTGAAATCGAAGGGTAGAGAGGCTCACGAGAAATGGTTGGGAAAATGCACGAGTACAACAAAGCAAAGAAGAGAGCAGAAGGAGCAGCAGCTCCAAAAATTAGCCAAGATTGTTGTTGTTACTTTGCCTCATGTGGGAATCTCTACTGACATCTCCTGACTACTAACACTCATTCCAACTATTCTACCTAATATTCCTTTCCCTCTCACACTTTTCATGCCTCTTTTTTTTCCATTTTTCTTTCATCAATTCTAAATTGAGTTCATCCTATCATCCATCTTGTTCTTCAAGCTTTAAGTTTGGGATGTATGTACAAGTCTCAAAGAGTACCTTAATGTGTATCATAGCAAATGTCAACTAGTTCATCCCCATGCTTTCGGACGATTGTTTATGCAGCTTGATTTGAATACGTGAAAGATTCTTTTAACTCCCGCTGATTTAAGGATGGAGTACATTAACGGGGGACGTTATGACTTTTGTGTTATTGTATATTTGTATTATTGTTACCCTTATTAATAAATGCAACTAGTGTTAAACAGAGGTACTGTACTGTAAAAGTTAAGAAGGGCAGCAGCCACTCAGCCAGCAGGGTTAGATTAAATTAGTTAGCACTTAGCAAGTTAGCACCAATAGCACAGTAGAGGCCGGAATGGGGTTTAGTAAAGCAAGTCTCTTAATTCCTTAGCACGGTCAGCGAGGGAGGTGGGATTATGTTTGGTGTAGGAACAATAAGGGGAACATACCCTAGTGGCCTGGGGAGTGCCCTTATATTTTGGGCGTGCACTCCTATATATATCCCTCTTGGCCTGACCTCTTTTATTTTGTTCCATGCTGCTTTTTTTTCCACTGCCTCTTAAACAATCATGCTTCCCATATGTCCTTAACTCACTCTTTACCAAGTCACAACCAAATACTATGGAGTAAACAATAAAACAAATCCCCTTGCATCCCAATTTCGACCTGTCTTTTTGGTTTGCGTTATCTAATTTAGTTTGATTACGAGCTGAATTTAGTAATTTTCAACGAACTTGTATGTTACTCTGCACTAAAGCAATGGCTATTCATAAAAAAAAAAAAAAAGAATGTTAATGGAGAGTGAATGGAATGCTGATGCAAGAAGCGCACAACACATATGATCAGCTGTATATTATTGCCGGCGGAAGGGCGGTTCGACATTAGTATAGATTAAGCATCGTGGGATTGAAAAATTTAGTAAGAGTAATTTAATTGCCAACCTGGTTTACCACTTTAGAAGTTTGCACAACTGTTTACCATATCCTCCGATCCCCTCAGTAACAACATGGCCAATTGGGTCATAAAAAAATTAAGCAGATTATGTGGTACTAAATATGTTCTAATCTACTAGTCACTATATAGAGCGCGGCGCAATCATATGCGTATTGATCACATATCACATACATACATAACAGAGCATTACTATTGTTTGAGTATTGATCACACTTTCGGTTATTATAATACATCAAAACATGTCGCAAAACACATCTAGAGTATTGGTCACTCTATTTCTTGGCTACCACTATTTGGTAGCAATTGCATGGGCTGGGAATTTCATCAAGGACTTTGACATTACATGGGGTGGTGACAAAAATGCCAACATACTCAGCAATGGGAAACTACTCACTCTTTCATTAGATCAGTCGTCTGGGGGGGGGGGGTTTCCAGTCGAATAATGAATTTTTGTTCGGTCAGATTCATATGCAGATCAAACTCGTTCCCGGTGACTCTGCTGGTACGGTCACAGCGTACTACGTAAGTTTCCATTCATTATATTTCTAACTAGCTAAGGATTTTCTTTTTACGGCATAGTAATTCTATTTAATTAACGAGAATAACTACCGTAACTAATAATGTTCAAGTAATAATACATGCAGTTATCTTCCGTAGGAGCAACACACGACGAAATCGACTTTGAGTTTTTAGGCAACATATTTTTTTTTTTTTTTTTTTTGACAACGTTTAAAATATCATATCATATTGAAAACGGGTTACACAAAGGAAGGGAGAGTTCGGCAAAAGCTACTAATGCCGGGATGGAACTCCAAGCCTTCCAAACAAAACACATTATTGAAATTGAAACAACTATAAACAAACAACTTCTTCTTCTTCAACGGTAGGAGGGGTAGGTGATCATAGCATACGGCCTTCCGCTTAATCCCGCAAAGAGGACGTTGTGGGGAGCATTTGGCTTGCCTGCGCTGAGGATGGGCAGCCTTGCGCCTATGCTTAGGATGAGAATCACCGGAACTGAAACGGTAATGGCAAGACCTGCAAAATTTTCGTCGAGGGGTTGCTGAAAAGTGAAAACAAGGGGGCGGGGAAGGGACTACCTTCTGTCGCTTCACTGGAGGTGATGCTGGAGGTGAAGCATCACTTGGTGTGGTGGTTGTTGACAGCGTGAGAACCGCATTCTGAGAGTCTTGAGCTAAAGGGGGTAGGATAACGTCCCTCGTATTCGAGAGAGGAGTGGAAGCCGCTGCTTCACCTGACTCAAGGTCATGGGGGGCTTCCGTCAAGATTTGAGTTGAGGTGGTGGTGGCACGAACACGCAACACCGACCCGGAACGAGAATGATAAAAAAGTAACTCTTGGGCATTTGTGAGTTGATCCAAACCAACAGGAGAAATACTCAAAGACTTGGATGGCTGACGTCGATTAACAAAAACATGAGGGGGTTGCATATCCACTTCAGGAGACCGATTAGGCACATTGCCGGCAAAGGTGGATTGATCCATTGACCCCTGCGAATTGATCCTTTCGAGCCTCCGAATCATTGGGACCATCAACTTTCATTTCATCAACAACATCACTCGTTGTTGTTGATGTCACGCAACTTGAAACAGGGAATTCATCTGAACTTGAGCTTGAGCTTGAGCTTGAGATTATCTCACTGAAATCTGAACTCCCTGCACATTCAACTAGTACTGCCTTGCCTTTAGCAGTATGACTAACTTGATCAGGACGTACAAGTCCTGTTGCTGAAATCTGAAGCCAACCTTCAACTTTGGCCAACTCCTTGAGCACATCTCTGTTATTACCCTCTAAAGACTTTGCCTTAATTAAGTCTGAGTAAGCATCCATGAAAAACCCCAAATTGATGGAAGCACAAGCTCTTCGGAAAAGAGCTTTAACATTCTGAGAATCAAACTTCAGAACTAGAGAGCAGAGGGCATGGGTCTGATGAAAATCACATAATTTGAGAGCACAAAAAGCCAAGTTTAAATTAAGTGAAACTGCAAGATCCTTGATCAGCTCTTGACCCGCGGCATCAAGCGAAACCACGAAACAGATAGCCTTAACAGCCTTCCGATAACATGAATAGGCAAGGGTGAAGTTATCTTGTTTGAAGAGCAAATTACCTTCTGTTTTTAACCCAGAAGCATACCCGGCAACTTCCTCCGGGCCTGTTGATGACAAAAAATAATTTTGTCTTAGCGATGGAAGGTTTTAGTCCAGTAACCTCGATGGGCTGAAAACAAGTAAAAGCCCACCTAAGTACAATACTTAGTTTGGGCTGACAGCATACATACAAAGTCCATCTTTTCAAACTTAATAGATGACGCCAAGACACGAGAAGCAGTTGAAGAAAGAAGAGTAAACCGCTAGCAAGTTTCTTCCCCACGTTTGGAGAAGCTTGGGAGGTTGAAGTAACCACCAGAAGATTCACCTTATAAATAGCGGAGCAAGGAGCAGCATAAAAAACAATCAAGCATCAACAACATTTATCAAAGTCTTTTTAGTTCTTTCTCTTTTAGTGTACATCGGGTAGCCTCGCCCCGTAGCGCGAGCAGTTCATGTTTTAGCGTAGCTTTTTCTTTTCCATGGTGAAGATAAAAGGCATGGAGGTAATTGAATCCATCTCTTCCTGGACTCTTCATTAGCAAACCTGACATTTTCTTTCAATTAATGGTTACTGCTTTAGTTTGTAAGAACCCGTCTTTTGTCTTTGCATTTTAGTACTTTTATTTCATGGCATTTAGTTCATCGCGGTCAGTCTAAATTAAGTGCTCTTAGGATTGACACTTCGTATAAGTGTCCTTAATTTTAGCGTTCAACAAATTGGCGACCACAGTGGGAGGTAAGATATAATTCTTAGACGGAATTGTAATTGTTTACCTTTCGTGACCAAACAAACCTTTTGATCAAATCAAGTACAGACGTCAGACTGACTTGTAATTTTTTAAGAAGCAAGAAATGCCTACGACAAGGTCTGCTTCTCAGCGAGACAATTCGCAAGAAACTCCCCTTCCTCAGGGTGGACGGACCGATCCGTCTAACCAAAGTATGGGTACCGATACACCCATTATCAATGTAAGTTCAGATAACTCATCATCGAGTTCTGAAGGACAAGGCCAAACTATGCCGGCTCACCGGAGCCTGGCAGAAGAAAGTTTACTAGCAGATTTGGATCTTAGCAAAGTGTCTAAGACCCAGTTAACTATTTTTCACAAAACATATGTGAAAATTGTTAAGGATTTGTTGGTAAATGGACAAGAAGTTGAACGAAAGCAACTCGAATCCCAGATTCAGCGGTTGACACAAGAGTCATCGCGGGCCTTTGCTCAGATCGCTCAGAGCTTACATGAGGATGCTCGGGATGGAATATCACGGCAAATTGATAGAGTTATCCTTGACATCAATGAAACTTTCAATGCGACCTTTGACGCACTCACAAGAAGTGTTGCAACAGAGGTTGTATGTCGCCTTGAACCATTACTACAGAGGCACTCTCAATTAAACGAAAAACTTGAGAGGATCCTCGTTTTGGGACAAACTATTGCCCAAACTAGAAGTAGAGCCATAACGACTGATGAACCAAGTGGCGTTGAAAGAAGTCATGGTGAAGATGCCCGACCGATAGGGTACCCACCAGGTGCGACAGTCCTAACCGGACAGGGGGTTCGGGGTCCTAATAGTGATCCGCAAACTTCTTCATTACGCCAAAACCCTCCTCCAGGTTTTGGACTTAATGAAGACAGGGGAGAGCCTAGGAGATCTGAGAGCCAGGGAGCGGAGGCTGGGTCAGGTTGGTCAGCAGGCCCAGACACTCAATTGAATAGGGTTGATCCTGCTCATATAGGCAATGATACGACAACTGGTGGTATACCGGCAGTTGGAGTACATTCAGGAAATAACCAACACAGTTTTGGTTTAGGGGGTTACAATACCCAAACAAGTTTCACGGCGTCGGTCCCTACGAGTGGGATACATTACGCTAACCCTAACCATATTCCGGTTCACAACACATTTGGAACATCGGGGCAATATGGATATCCTGCCTCGGGGAGAGGTCAAGGAATTTCTATGGGAGGATTTGGAATGCCTTATCAGAACCCAGAGACTTATACTCATAATAGTATAGGATCGGGGCTTAATAATTTCCAAAGTCAACAGCCACCTGTAATGCACAATGTTGCAGATCATTATAGGGCTTAACCTAACATACCTAATTATGGTGGAGATTACCAAAATCAATACCATGCCGCGCCCAACTTTGGAGTTGGTCGACAAGCGGAAAATGCGCTTGAAGGTATGATTGAGGCGATAGTGGAAAGAATGGGTATTCCTGTCGGTAGGAATAAGAATAAGAGTTTCGACCATTCTCCTTATCCAGCCTATATTGATAGAAATAACCCGTTTCCGAGAGGGTTTAAGATTCCTGATTTTACCCTGTTTTCGGGTAATGATCAGATGTCGGCTGCAGAGCATTTGGTTCGCTTCACGACCCAATGTCGGGAGGCTGCCGATAATGAAAACTTGAAATTGAGGTTGTTTTCCAGTTCGTTAACTGGAAATGCATTCAATTGGTATATAAATTTACCACCTAACTCAATCTTCAGTTGGGAAAACCTTAGGGACAAATTTGTGGAACATTTCTTGAGAATGGATCCAGGAATTACTCTGAGTGAATTAGCTAGGATAACGCAAAGGCCTAGAGAATCAGTGAATGACTATCTTAATCGTTTTAAGAGTCTTAAAGGGCGATGCCCAGTGTCAGTCCCGGAACATGAATTTGTGCAAATGGCACAAGAAGGATTGTTACTCGAATTCAGAAAGAAATTCGGAGGTGATACCTTTGTTGATTTCCCAGAACTGACCCGGTGTGCAATCAAATATGAGAAAATGCTAAAAGAAGAAGTTAATCATAGGGAACATGGTAGCAAACAGAAAACTGCTTATCATGCTCATGTTGCACAAGTCGATCCTGATCAGATTGGCGAACATTTTGATGAGGAGATTGACGAAGAAACATACAATAATATGCAAGTAGAGGTCAATGCTTTAGAGGTGGTTAAGTTCGACACACCCCTCGTCTGTCCTGCTCTCAAAAGAAAAGAAACTTTCAGTAAAAGAAGTTTCAAGAGTAAGGAAAGAAGAAAGTACACCTTTGAGATAGCCCGCCTTGACGATATGGTTCGATATTGTCTTAAGGAGGGTATTGTTAAGCCCAGAGAAGGGCATGTGGTCAAGTCCTTAGAAGAAATAGGGAATAGAAGATATTGTGTTTGGCATGATACTTTTACTCACTGGACTAGGGAATGTGATCACGCTAAAAACTGTTTTCAGGATCTTATCGATGAAGGCAAACTGTTGTTTGCCGATGAGACTGAAAGAAAAGGAAAGTTTGTTGTCTGTAATATGATTTCTGTTGATCAGGTTGCTTTAAATGATTTGCAGGCTTTCCAGGAGGATGATGAACGTGAAGAACGGGCAATCACAGTATTGCATCGGTTGATCGATGATGGTGTCATATTTCTGCCAAAAGTCGATGAAAAAGGAATGGAGGGAATGTGCAGGTGGCATATAACGGCTGCTCATTCCACTGCTGATTGTGTCTCATTCAGAGGGTTGGTGAAGAGAAAGTGTGAAAAGAAATTCATTACTATCACCAAGAAAGAATCGAAGGCACTAAGGTTGAATGAGTTAGAGGCAGATCTCGACAAGATTCGTGCTCCACTCAAGGAGGAAAGGCAGAAAGGCGATGGAAAATCAAAGCCTTTCCCGCTGAAACAAGAGCAGTCCGATGCAACCAAATCATCGGAAGTAAAGACTTATAAAGAGGCGTTAGAACATAACCCTCTTCATGAAGAGGCCATAAAGGGGTTGAAAACATTGCAACACCATTTATGTCCGAACTGTGCTGATCAACTCCATCTTGAATTGATTAGGACTCGGGTCATCGAAAATGATCCAAAATGGATACCTGCATACAAAAAGGTACCAAACAAGCGAGTACGAATGAACAACGAAAGTTTTGAGTACTTCGAAACACCCAGGCCTGGCACTCCACGAACGGAGGGTAGAGGAGGCAGGGGTGGAAGAGGAGTGTTTAAAGGAGGAAGGGGATCACATCGGTCACCCGTTCCTTTCTCTACTCCCAGAGGAAGTGACTCAAGTGGATCAGCAAAATCTGATCTGACAAGCGGTTCACATGATTACCGAAGAGGCAGGCAAGAAAAAGCCTTGAAAATTCGGAAGGATGTTTTGATGGCGCAGCAGCAAGAAGCACAAATTGCTCCATTGCGCAAAGAGGAAGAAGCTTTGTCCGTTAACAAAGTTTCTCTTGGAAAGGGTAAGAAGGAAGTTCCTCAAAAGAAGGAACCTCAAGAAGGACCCGTGGCGATGGAAACAGATAGACCAGTCCAAGATTTGGATTTGGTATCTCCCGCTGAAACAGAAGCGCTACTAAAAACAGATAGCGCAGGTGTTGAACGGAAAATGGAAGAGTTGCAACGGGTCATGTTGCATGAAGATCCAGTTGGTTCGATACCAGATAAGAATCAATTCAGAGATAAGGAGGGTGATCAAGACTCAGACGGTGATGATTTTGATCTCAAAGTTGATGATGATGATTTATTCTGCGATGAGGAATTCTCAGATTTCGGGTCCGAGCCTGAACCTGGAGAAATCTCGCCGGAATGTAATGTAGTCACATTACCATCTACCTTTAAGAGGGTGCTTACTACTGAATTTGAGAAGTCAGGAACGGAGTCCTGGGCCGATGAGGTAGAACAAGCCGAAAAAGCAGGTACGCGTAAAGATACTGCAACCTGGCCTGAAGACTTTTCAGTCTTTGCGCTCAGTAAAAGAAACAAAAGCGACACTAAAGTCGCGATGGGTAACGATACCCAAAAGACAAATTCGGAACCTGCTCTAGCCACAAACGGTCGAGTATTTCCTAAAAGGCGTAAGGGTTTTTCTCCGGCTGCCGATAGTCTGGACGACCCAACCGCACAAAAGATTCTAAACGCTTTGTTTAGACGGCCTGATCTTGATACGAATCATAAAAAGGCATTATACATAACCGCAAAGTTCCAGGACCAATTCATTAGCCAAGTGTTAGTGGATACTGGGGCAACAGTTAATATTCTTCCCCTGTCAATTTTATTAAAGATAGGAAAGACAAGGAAAGATATTAAGAAAACTAATGCAACTGTTATTAGTTTTAGCGGTGAACCCTACGCAGTTGAGGGCATTGTTAAAGTTAGGACACAAGTCGGAGATTGTGTCAATTATATGGCTTTCTTTGTAATTGATGGTGATTCTGGTTATAACGCCATTTTGGGGCGAGATTGGTTGCATCGTAATTATGCAATTGCATCGTCTTTACATCAATTATTAGTCCTGTGGAACGGCAAGAAATTTGAAATAATTGAGGCCGATAAAGAATTTACAATTCTAACAATTGAATTTGAAATTCCCAGGTCTGCTCTAAGAGCCAGAAGAGATTACAAGTTCAGGACGGACCGATATCCTGATCTTGCTGATGAGATAGAACAAGAAATATCGGCGATAGAGAATGAAGACTACACGGACGTAGTTGAGAGTGAGGATGAAGCGAGTCATCCTGCTCAGGAATATATTACTGAAGCTGAGACGAGTCGGTTGAAGTTGAATCAGATTAAGATACGGGAACTCACGGATGAGTCTCCTCCCTCAGAATTTAGGGAAGTATCTACTATTGTAAATAGCCTTAGTCACGGTTTTAGTCATCGATACAATTTGAATGGCTCGGACAGTGGCGATAAGGATGCGGAGTCTAGTTTTTAGTTCCGCTTGTTTTTGAAAGTTATTTAGCCCCTAATTAGACTCCTCTAATTAGTACTTAATTACCCCTAATTAAGTTTAGCTAGGATCTTTTGTTGCATGCAAGATTAAAGCATAAATAAGGTAATAAAACATATTTTTTATACCTTAATCAAGAGGAATTTAGACCTTCCTTCAAATGAAGGATCTTGAGCTGCTAATTTATGGGGATCCTCCTCCTTAGTCTTGAGTTTCCAAGTTAGGAAACCTCCTCTCTTGATCCACCAAAGAAGCTCTCCAAAAAAATCTCACTAAAAGACTAGTTTTTATGAGATTTTAACCCTAAAACCAAAATAAAATTAGCTAACACTTTAGCTAATGTTATTCTAGGTTTAGTGAAGTGTTTTGATCAAGTTTTTATTGACATGCAATGAAGAAAACTTGATCTTAAAAGAGTTGGAAGTAGGCTGAATTTCTAGAGAAATTAGAGGGTTTTCTCTCTATTCTCTCTCTAAAACAAGTTTTTGTGTATGTAGAAATGATGTGTTGTGTTTATTTGACATAAAACACACTATATATAATGGTTGTGGCAAATGACCATTTTGCCCTTACTAATTATACCCCTTAACATCTTATGTTACAATTTGGGTATAATTTCTACACTTATTTCTTTAAGTGTTAGTTACTTATTATATCTCTATATAATAATTACTAATTACATCATTTTAAGCTAAAATTACAATTCTTTGTAATTTAAATAGCTAATCGTCAATTTTGACAATTTACACAAAATCCATAATTTATCCGACTCGAGTTCCGAACTCGTAAAACACTATCCAACATAATCAGTTAACTCTATTACTGATACATTAGGGTTTATATTATATTGTATTAAATACAAATATAATATCTTTTGGAGAAACTATCTTTATCAGTGTGACCGGGAGGGATCAGTTGATTACCGCCGTCAAAACGACAATAACGTCAAACTCTAGCCAGCCAAGCGTTATCGATTTACGTTAATCAACTGACTTAGTATTTATAATATATCCCAGGTTTATTCCTAATTAGATTTAATTAGTCAACGCATTATTGTCGGAGGACACCTACTCCAACAATCTCCCACTTGTCCGAGACAAGTCATGCGTTACCGATTCTCTTGTCCGTTATATCTCCCACTCAATGCGAAGTATCTTTCAGGTCGAACTTGCATTGGATCTTTATCAAAAGTGGTTTTCTCGATCTGGATTATGACTGTCTGACCGGAATATCTATCATAGATCTCTTCCGAGCGTGGCCACGCATTTCCAGTCACAATTCCTCGAGTGGCCCAAAGATATTATACCCTGACGTGGGTGGACGATCCCTTCTTGAATTATCTTCTTCGTTTCATACAGTCGGTAATGACCCAATAGATGTTCTTTTAGCCTCCTTTTACGGCACGACTTAGGACATAAATCAAAGTCACCACCTGCTGTATAAACTTGGACAAATAATCTCAGGTCAAAAGAATCGACTAATAGGAATAATATAGATTACCTTGCCACGACCAGGCACAAAGGTTCTATAATTGGTCAAATGTCTGACAAGGTGTCTTCTACAGCCTGTCTATGTAATCGGTATTCATCTCTATGAATCCATGACTATTGAACTAGTCATCAACCGACTTACAATCTAGTCAATTGAGACGTCACCTCATTTTATGACTAGAGACAGAATACACTGTTGATCCTGATCACTTAATAGGGTTCAAATCGTCTCCACGACCTATTAGGAATCAACAGAGCATATATATAATTCAGCATTTTCTTAAAACTGAATTAATAAAAGAGTTCAATAAAACTTAAAACGATGAATTTAATTATCATATATGTAAAAGGTAATACACTTATTAACTATTACAACATATAATCTAACACATGTCAGGCATACGCCTCAAACCCATCGAGACAATATGACCATTGTGTTTAGCCTGTGATAATGGCTTGGTTAAAGGATCAGCGATATTATCATCTGTCCTAACCTTACAAATCGATATATCTTCTCGTTCCACAAAGTCTCGAATTACATGGAACTTCCTGAGTACATGTCTAGATTTGTTACTAGATTTAGGCTCTTTAGCCTGAACTATTGCTCCACTATTGTCGCAATAGACTGGAATAGGATCCGCTGCTGTAGGGACTACATTTAATCCTTCCAGGAACTGCCGGATCCAAACTGCCTCTTTTGCAGCTTCTGACGCCGCAAGATACTCAGCCTCCGTTGTAGAATCCGCAGTCACCGATTGCTTGGTGCTCTTCCAGCATATAGCTCCACCATTCAGTATGAAAACATATCCTGATTGAGATTTTGAATCATCTCGGTCTGTTTGGAAACTAGCATCCGCATAACCCTTTACACGAAGCTCAGAATCCCCTCCATAAACTAAGAACGTGTCCTTAGTCCTTCTTAGGTATTTAAGGACGTTCTTAACGGCTATCCAGTGGCTCTCGCCTGGATTGGCTTGGTAACGACTTGTCATACTCAAAGCATATGACACGTCTGGACGCGTACACATCATAGCATACATGATCGAACCGATTGCGGAAGCGTAAGGTTTCGATTTCATGCGTTCAATATCCTCAGGTTCAGTTGGACATTGAGATTTACTCAAAGTTATCCCACTTCCCATAGGTAAAAATCCTCGTTTAGAGTCTTTCATATTGAACTTGTCAAGAATCTTATCAATATAAGTTTCTTGACTTAACGCTAGTATTCTTTTTGATCTATCTCTATAGATTCGAATACCTAGGATGCGTTGCGCTTCTCCTAAATCCTTCATCTGAAAATGTTTCCCGAGCCAGTCCTTAACAGAGTTAAGCATAGGGATATCATTTCCAATGAGTAATATGTCATCTACATATAGGATTAGGAGAGTTACTTTACTCCCACTAAATTTCATGTATAAACAAGGTTCCTCGACACTTCGGGTGAAACCATTTTGTTTAATCACATGGTTGAACCGATGGTTCCAACTCCGAGATGCTTGCTTAAGACCATAAATGGATCTCTTAAGTTTGCAAACTTTCTTAGGACTGTTTGGATCAATAAAACCCTCAGGTTGTGTCATATACACTTCCTCTTCCAGAAACCCATTCAGGAAGGCGGTTTTAACATCCATCTGCCATATCTCATAATCATGAAAAGCAGCAATCGCTAATATTATCCGAATAGACCTAAGCATTGCAACTGGCGCAAAGGTCTCGTCATAGTTTAAACCATGAACTTGTGTGAAACCTTTAGCTACCAATCGAGCTTTGAAAATATCTTGATTTCCATCCATGCCGGTCTTGATCTTAAAGATCCATTTGCACTGAAGAACCTTGGTTCCTTCAGGCAAGTTAACCAAGTCCCATACTTGATTCTCGTACATGGAATCTATCTCGGATTTCATTGCCTCCAGCCATTTAGCAGAATTCGGTCCAGTCATGGCTGCTCTGTAGGTTGCAGGCTCATTGCTTTCTAGAAGCAAAAGGTGATCACCACCATCCTCGATCACACCTAGGTATCGATCTGGTGGGTGGCTTGATCTGCCTGACCTTCTAGGAGTGGAAAATGGAACCACAGAGTTAGACGATTCAGGAATGTCTTCTGGCAAAACATCCTGAGCCTCATTATGCATTTGTGGCTCCTGAACTTCACTAAGTTCAAATTTTCTCCCACTCTGTCTTTTAGAAATAAATTCCTTTTCTAAAAAGACAGCATCTCGAGACACAAAAACTTTGTTCTCTAGACGATTGTAGAAGTAATATCCTCGAGTATGTAAAGGATAACCTACAAAGAGACATTTATCAGATCTTTGTGCAAGCTTATTGTCAGTCTTATTTTTGACATATGCTTCACAACCCCAGATCTTGATAAATGAGAGGTTCGGAACTTTTCCTCTCCATAACTCATATGGAGTTTTCGGAGCTGATTTAGTCGGGCATCTATTGAGTGTGAAAATGGCAGTTTGGAGAGCAAAACCCCAGAATGAATCAGGAAGCTCAGTCTGACTCATCATTGATCTTACCATATCCAACAGGGTACGGTTTCTTCTTTCGGCTACACCATTTAATTGTGGTGTACCAGGAGGTGTAAGCTGTGATATGATTCCACAGTCTTTCAGATGAATATCAAAGTCATTACTGAGATATTCACCTCCCCGATCAGATCGTAAGGCCTTGATCTTCTTTCCTAATTGGTTTTCTACTTCCTTTTGAAATTCTATAAATTTCTCAAGTACCTCACTTTTATATTTAATTAGGTAGATGTAGCCATATCTACTAAAATCATCTGTAAAAGTGACAAAGTAGTCATAACCTCCTCTAGCAGTGATTGTCATTGGACCGCAAACATCTGTATGAATGAGGGCCAATAAATCACTCGCTCGTACTCCTTTTCTTGAAAAAGGTGCTCGAGTCATCTTGCCTAAAAGACAAGATTCGCATGTTCCATATGATCCAAAATCAAATGGTTTGAGAACTCCATTGGCTACGAGTCTCTCAATGCGTTTTTCGTTTATATGCCCTAAACGACAATGCCAAAGGTAGGATTGATCGGGATCTCCTATTTTGAGCTTTTTATTTGTTACATGATAGACCTCATTTATCAAATCTAAAACGTAAATACCGTTTATAGATTTGGCTGTTCCGTACACCATATCATTAAACGAGAAGGTACAACTGTTGTTTCGTATTGAAAATTCAAAACCTTCAGCGTCTAAAACAGAAACCGAAATTATATTCTTACTTAGAGTTGGTACAAAATAGCAGTTATTTAGATACAACTCTAGCCCTGAGGCCAGTGACAGAATATACGTTCCTACTGATACGGCGGCTACTTTAGCTCCATTCCCGACACGGAGGTCAACTTCACCTTTTGCCAGCCGACGTGCCTTCGTCAGCCCCTGCAAGTGATTACAAAGGTGAGATCCACATCCAGTGTCCAATACCCAGGACGTGGTACTTGCATAATTAATGTCTATCATATATATACCTGGTTTCGACTTCTTCTCCTCCAGGTACTGTGGGCAATTTCGCTTCCAATGGCCGAAATTTCCACAATGGAAGCATTTTTGTTCAGGAGTCGCGCCTCTCTTAGCAATAGAATTGTTGCCCGAAGCAACTTTTCCTTTTCCTTTGCCACGCGCGGGTTTCTTACCCTTCCCCGCACCCTTCTTGAACTTCCCTTTTTGTTTTACCGCCATGGATAAAACATCTTTATTCGCGCTCCCACTTGACACCAAATCCCTCTCATGTTGTACAAGCATGGCATGCAATTCATGAAGATTTTTCTTTAAATCATTCATGTTGTAATTCGTCCTAAAAGGACCGAATGTTGCAGGCAAAGAATTAAGCAGACGGTATACCGCAAAATCTTCAGAAATTGGGCATCCTAACTTCTCAAGAGTTTCAACATTCTCGATAAATTTGAGAACATGAGGACCAACTGGTTGGCCCTTTGAGAGCTTAGTCTCAAAGAAACTCGAAGCTGCTTCGTATTGAAGTATTCGCGGCTTTTGCGAGAAACTAGTCGTGAGCCTAGCGAATATTTGATATGCACTAAAATCAATCATGCGTTTCTGTAAACGCGGGTGCATAGCAAAAATCAATACATTCTTAATCTGGTCAGATTCATGCTTGTACTCTTCATACATTTGTATCATATCAGGGGTGGCGTCGGGACCTGGAGCGGGAATCGGGGGTTCGTATAGAAAACGTTGTTTTCTATCAGATTGAAGGGCTAATCGCAGGTTTAACTCCCAATCAGTAAAATTGCTTCCATCCTCCTTTAGTTCATTCTTTTCCATAAAATTACGAAGCCAGGAGTCTTTGGATATTACTGAATTGGACATTTGAGCCATTTTCGACTTTAAACTACAACGTGGGAAAAACAATCGATTAAATTCATCGTCAAATTCACATTAAAATAATTATTTGTGAATTTAGGCATTTATATAATGATCTCTCTAAATTATATAAATGATTCCGAGATCCGATCTTATATAAATCTAGGCACGCGGAGGGCGATACATCCTAAATTTATGTAATTTCGGTAAACCAACTCATGATTAATTCTACACTTAGAACTCTCGGTTGATCGATTTCAACTAAATCAATCCTTTAGTCCCGTATTGCAAGACTTGTATTGCAAATCACGTCAAGATTAAACCAAAATTCACTCGTAATAACTCTTTATTAACCTACTCCCCAAGGTAAAAAGGAAACACCCCGCTAGGGCGAGCGTGCCCCTAATGAACAAGGGTTGCATAGGTATGAATTGTGGAAGGACTAAATCTCGATTTTAAAATTTTGTGTGAGAGATCTTGTCATATTTTATCTATCGCTTTTAAGTGAACTAAATCTAGCGAGTCGTGGATAATGGATATGACAATGTGGGATTTGCGTTTGGTTATAATTGTGCAGAAATTAAACCAAGCATGCATCAAATAAATCCAAGTCCTAGTATGGCCATAAGACTAGAACCTAATAAAAGCAATTAAACCTAAACTAGGCTTCAAAAGCTTCAAAGGCTCCGTCTTCAATTCGATCTCGAGTCACCAACTATTGGCTCCGTGAAAAGCGCAGGTCTTCAATATAAACAAATGTACATATGGACTATCCTATTATACATTTTTGAAAAAATAAGGAAATTAAATATTATTACAAACCGGCGATACGAGATCGCAATTATTACAAACCAATCGGATACCGTCCTTACATTTCGGTACAGTACCGATACTATAGTACTCTATGGCCATACTATACTTAGAATCATGCAAATAAGACCGAAAATCAGATTTTCAACTTCACAGTACAAGCAACCCGATAAATTTAGGAATTTCCGATTCTAACTTATTAGAATCAATAATCAACACTTAAAACACCTTTCAAGTTTAAACTAACCACCAACAAATTAGTTTTTCAATATTTAGTCTCCACTAAAATTGAATTAATTAGTTTAATTTGATTATATTTGCTAACTATTTGTCCAAAAAACACATAATAAACCCGAAAATATCTAAATAAATCATAACTAATTATGAAAAAAATTTAGAAATTATTTCATTATGTGATTTAAGCTCACAACCAGTAGCTAATTAAGGACAAAAATATGCAAAATTATTTTGGTCATTTTTTCTTAAGAAATCAATTTTCCACCATTTACATTATTACTAATTAATAACAAATGGCCAATAAAAATTATGAAATAAATTTATGGAAATTATACTCATTATAATTCTGGAAAAATTATAAATTTCTTAAATTACAAAAATCAACATGCATGTTAATCTAATTACCCATTAATTAGAAAATAGCATTAATCTTGTAAAAACAACCAAAAATAAGCAAAAATTAGCAAATAAATTCCTAAAATATCATAATTTCGGTTGGAGCATCCACATGCCCAAAACATCACATGCAACTTTAGTTTGTATGATAAAACCAATTTTTATCATTAAAAATTAATTAAGTTACCAATTAACCTAATTAAAGCTTAAAATTAACATGCAACTTAAACCGATGCTCTGATACCACATGAAAGTTATTTAGCCCCTAATTAGACTCCTCTAATTAGTACTTAATTACCCCTAATTAAGTTTAGCTAGGATCTTTTGTTGCATGCAAGATTAAAGCATAAATAAGGTAATAAAACATATTTTTTATACCTTAATCAAGAGGAATTTAGACCTTCCTTCAAATGAAGGATCTTGAGCTGCTAATTTATGGGGATCCTCCTCCTTAGTCTTGAGTTTCCAAGTTAGGAAACCTCCTCTCTTGATCCACCAAAGAAGCTCTCCAAAAAAATCTCACTAAAAGACTAGTTTTTATGAGATTTTAACCCTAAAACCAAAATAAAATTAGCTAACACTTTAGCTAATGTTATTCTAGGTTTAGTGAAGTGTTTTGATCAAGTTTTTATTGACATGCAATGAAGAAAACTTGATCTTAAAAGAGTTGGAAGTAGGCTGAATTTCTAGAGAAATTAGAGGGTTTTCTCTCTATTCTCTCTCTAAAACAAGTTTTTGTGTATGTAGAAATGATGTGTTGTGTTTATTTGACATAAAACACACTATATATAATGGTTGTGGCAAATGACCATTTTGCCCTTACTAATTATACCCCTTAACATCTTATGTTACAATTTGGGTATAATTTCTACACTTATTTCTTTAAGTGTTAGTTACTTATTATATCTCTATATAATAATTACTAATTACATCATTTTAAGCTAAAATTACAATTCTTTGTAATTTAAATAGCTAATCGTCAATTTTGACAATTTACACAAAATCCATAATTTATCCGACTCGAATTCCGAACTCGTAAAACACTATCCAACATAATCAGTTAACTCTATTACTGATACATTAGGGTTTATATTATATTGTATTAAATACAAATATAATATCTTTTGGAGAAACTATCTTTATCAGTGTGACCGGGAGGGATCAGTTGATTACCGCCGTCAAAACGACAATAACGTCAAACTCTAGCCAGCCAAGCGTTATCGATTTACGTTAATCAACTGACTTAGTATTTATAATATATCCCAGGTTTATTCCTAATTAGATTTAATTAGTCAACGCATTATTGTCGGAGGACACCTACTCCAACAGTTTTGAATTAATTATTGTATTTATTAATGGATTTTAATATTAATGATTGTAAAGAAGATCCTTATTTGGCTGACGATGAAACAATAGACGAGATTTTCTGGTCTCATTACCAGGAAAAGTTTGGCCTTACTTTTTATGTTATGACGGTTGAAGAAACACCGGATGACCATGATTCTTTCTTTGAAATAGAGGAAGAGGAGGAAAGAGTATGGGCAAAGAGTGATGACATCAGACAAAACGTAACTGATGAATTACTTGAAGTAAACCTCGGATCAAAAGAGAATCCAAGGATTACTTATATTAGTAAATTACTCCCTGAAGAAGAGCAAGCCAAATTCATTGCAATTCTTCATGAGTATAAAGATTGCTTTGCCTGGTCCCACAGTGAAATGCCAGGTTTAAGCAGAGAAGTGGTTGAACATCGGTTACCGATTATGCCAGGTTTTCAACCAGTTGCACAACAACCTCGACGGTTGGCGCCTGAATTACTGCCAAAAATCCAGGAGGAAGTGGAGCAGTTATTGAAGGCAGGTTTTATAAGACCAATTAAATATGCACGTTGGATTGCGAATATAGTCCCCGTCATTAAAAAGAATGGAAAAGTCAGGGTCTGTATAGATTTCAGAGACTTGAATAAAGCAACTCCTAAAGATCAATATCCAATGCCTGTCGCGGACATGCTAATAGATGCCGCGTCGAGATACGAATATATCTCATCGTTGGACGGGTATGCTGGCTATCATCAATTCAGGATAGCCGAGGAAGATTGCCACAAAACGGCCTTCCGGTGTCCCGGATCAATGGGAATTTATGAATGGGTTGCCATGCCTTTCGGATTAAAGAACGCAGGGGCAACCTATCAAAGAACCATGGACGCGATCTTTAAAGACATGATCGGGAAGTCCATGGAGATTTACATCGATGACGTGCTGATTAAATCACATGATTTGGAATCACATCGAAACCATGTGAGACAGTCACTTCAGAGGATGAGGGAATTCGGCTTGAAAATGAATCCACTTAAATGTGCATTTGGTGTAAAAGCTGGAAATTTCCTTGGCTTTCTTATTCATAAGAAAGGAATTGAGATTGACCAAAATAAGGCTAAAGCTGTGTTAGCTGCGGCGCCGCCCTCAAATAAAAAAGAATTACAAAGATTCTTGGGGCAAATTAATTATGTAAGGAGGTTCATGGCCAATTTAGCCCGGAAAACGAAAATCTTCTCACCTCTTCTGAAATTGAAAAAGGAAGATTCATTCGTTTGGGAAAAGGAACATCAAGATGCTTTCGACCAAATTAAAAAGCAACTTGCGTCTCCTCCTGTTATCTTACCACCAAAACAAAATGGTAGGCCCTTACGAATCTACCTTTCTGTGACTCAAGATTCCATTGCAAGTCTCTTGACCCAGGAGAACGAATTGGGACATGAGCAAGCAGTGTTCTACTTGAGTCGGATTTTACAAGATACAGAGAAGCGATATACACTAGCGGAAAAATGGTGTTTATGTCTTTACGACGCGTCTGTCAAATTGGTGCATTATTTCATGGCTTTTAAGATTGAAGTAGTGTCACCTACAGATGTGCTTCGATATCTCCTTTCCCAACCTTTTCTGAAAGGAAGGTTGTGTAAGTGGCATCTCCACTTGCTTCAATTTGACCTTGTTTATCTGCCACAAAAGGCAATTAAAGGTCAAGGACTAGCGGATTTCTTGGCGTTGCACCCAAGCGATGAGCCAGTTGATGAGGATCCTAAGGATTCTTGGACTTTGTTTTTCGATGGGTCATCTACCAGGACGACTGCTGGGGCAGGGGTCGTAATCATCGATCCTGAGGAACACACTACAAAGTTGGCCATAACTTTGGAGGGTGAATGTACTAATAATCGAGCAGAATACGAGGCTTTGATTATCGGACTCGAAATTCTCCAAGACATGGGAGTTGAGAAGGTCCGCGTATTTGGTGATTCCCAATTGGTCATAAACCAAGTAACGGGAGAGTATAAGTGTAATGCTTTAGTAGCATTATATGGCACTCAAAAGGTAAGGAATTTAGTGAGTACTTTCAAGAAAGTTGAGTTCCACCATATTCCTCGCGATATTAATCACATTGCGGATGAGTTAGCCGGATTTGCATCATCAAAAGAGATGGCCGTAACTCCAGATGATTCAGTAACTCTCTTGAGAAGGACTCTACGTCCATTGAAAAATTTCGATGAATGGAGTGAGAATGATCCCGTCAATGCTATCAATAGCATCGACATTCTTAGTTCTGATGTAGATTGGAGAGATGAGATAGTCGAATATCTCAAGGATCCGTACAATAGGGAAGTACCTTTCAGGGTCAGAATGGCGGCTAATAACTATTTCCTTGTAGGAAATGAACTCTTTAGGAAAGATGTTGATGGCCAAATCCTGAAATGTGTAGACGCGGGAGAAGCATTAACCGCGATGGCCGAAATCCATGATGGTTTATGTGGCGCTCATCAAAATGGTTTAAAAATGCGATGGGCATTACATAAAGCGGGTTTCTATTGGCCTTCAATAAGAAAAGATTGCATTAAGTATGCAAAAGGGTGTGAGAAATGCCAAAAATATGGACCCATTGTCTCAGCGCCTGCAGCACCGATGAAATGTGTCTTAAAGCCTTGGCCTTTCCGTGGTTGGGCAATGGACGCAATCGGGGAAATTAAACCTAACTCATCCAAGAATCACAAATTCTTGTTGGTAATTACAGATTATTTTACCAAATGGGTTGAGGCCGAGCCTTTTAAGAAGCTCGATACAAAAGCGGTCTTAGAATTCTTGGAAGAAAAAATCTTCGTGAGATTTGGAATTCCTGAATCTATTACTGTTGATAATGCGAGTATTTTCAGCAGTGACCCATATGTGGAATTCTTGGCCAAATTTGGGGTTAAAGTCATACACTCTACTCCATATTATGCACAGTCAAATGGTCAAGCCGAGTCTACAAATAAAATTATTATTGCCGGCCTCCGGAAAATGATTGAGTTGAATCCTAGGAAGTGGCATGAGAAACTGCGATACGCTCTGTGGGCATATCGGGCGTCAAAGAGAGATGCAACTGGTATCTCGCCTTTTTAGTTAGTTTATGGTCACGACCCGGTGATTCCGGCAGAAGTTGTTGTACAATCAGCAAGAATTGCCAAACAATCAGAGCTCTTCGGAAAAGAGTACGTGGAGGCAATGAGTATCGAACATTTAGATACTGAAGAAACTAAGTTTGAAGCCGCACAAAGAATGAGGTTACAAAAACTCAGAGTGGCGGAGGCCTACAACAAAAGGGTTCGCGCTAAGTCTTTTCATAAGGGAGACTTGGTGTGGAAGATGATTTTACCTTCTGGTCACAAGGATCCAGTTTGGGGTAAATTCACACCTAAGTGGGCAGGTCCTTTTAAGATCCACAAAGAATGTCTTGGAAATTCATACATTCTGGTTTCGAGAAAAGGTAAGGTCTCAACTAGGCCTTTAAACGCAAAATATCTTAAGAAGTTCCACCCATCGATATGGGAGCAACATGGTCCGGAATTCAAAAAACTACATATTCAATTATATGATAGTTTGCAAGAACAAAAGAGAGAGTTAGAGTTGGGACATGAACTAAACAAAAGTACTCTAGAATCCTATGAAGAACAATTCTTTGAGATTCCAGGGGAGCCCACAGCTTCATGGTAGAGCAGTCGCTGTCGTCATGTGGAAGGTTTGAGCCACCAAACCTAGCGCGATGAGCATAGCCCTGCGTACACCTTGAATCTCTTTCTTGACTTGCTGAAGGTTTTGTGCTTGAGTCAGCAACTCTTTCACATTCTTTCGAGTAGTCTCTGTTTGCACTTCAAGTTGACTAAGTTCAGCCTGATTTATGGACAGCTGCTGGTTCAGGGATTGTTTCTCAGCCTCTAACTGGTCCATTTGCTGTTGGATGTTGAGAAGCCTTGCCTTGATCTCTGCATCGGTTTGTTTCTTGGCTGCGACATCAGTTACAAGAGGCAATACTTGGTCTTGAGTTGATTTCAGTTGGGGCAAGACAGTACCCATGTGATCGGCCTATTGTTGGAGGGCAACCAACCGTTGTTGTTTCCCAATTACCTCTGTTTGCAGCAGAGAGACCAGAGAGCGCCAGACTACTTCATCTTTTCCTTGCAGTTGATTCAGATAATCAACTAATGCGAGAGCGTCTGACTCAGATGAAAGATCAGACTTCAGCGCGGCAAGGCAATCTGGGACTGTAACTTGTTCATTAATAGGTGATGCACTCTCTTCAAGGAGGCTCCCTATTTGACTAGATAGAGTTTCCAGCGATTCTGTCAATACAAATGTAAATTTTTGTTATTTACAGAAGTTTGTAATTCTGAAACAGTGATTTACTCTTTTAAATATAAAGAAAATTACCTGTCTCAAACACTTGTTTGCTTGTGTCTTCAATGTCGTCTTTTACTTCTCTCGGTGGAGAAGGAGGATTTTCTTCATTTATTTCCCCAAGGACCTATTATTTGCAAGAGTAATAGAGTTGGCGAATAATGATGAATATGAAAACAATATTGAATACCAAGATATTAAGTCATACCTGACTCACGACACGATCAGGGCTGATGGGTGCGCTGCTTGGTTGATCCTCAGCAATTGGTTGACTTACAACACTTGAAATCTCCTTTGGCGACGGTGAAGGAGGAGTTGTAGTAGGAGGAGACACTTCCGCCGCTGCGATTGGAGATGGTATTGAAACAGTGGTCTCAGTTGTCATCTCCACTGGGTTATCCTCAGATGGCTCAGAAATGGCCGTCTTTTTGGAAGGATTTTGAGGGGAGTCAGAAGCAGATTCAGGAATCTCTCGTCCCCTTTTCTTTGAACCCTTCCCTGAAACAGGTTTGGAGGCAACCTTTGCCAAACCTGACGCTTTTTGCTTCTGCTTAAGAGACCTCTTCGGATGGACAGTCTTGAAATGTCCTTTGCTCTGAGAGGGCTTCGAAGCTGCAGAAGCAGCAGGCTGTTCAGTTGAAAGAGGAGTGGCTGGAGGCGATGTCTTCACCTTTTTGTCCAAAAAGGCCGATAAAGGTTGGTCATCATCAGACCCATCGACGTCTGGTTTGACCACTACGTCCTTTTTCTTCTTCTTTGGAGGTTTCTGCCGCGATGGAGCTTGCTCTTCAGCGACAGCAAAATCAGATTCCTCAACGAATTGGGGAACGGATATTTCAGGCTCCTCAAAGACCACCAATGATAGATCATTGGCTGAGCCTGAAGCAAGATCAGTCTCCTGGTCAGAATTATCAGGGACTTTTTCTTCTTTTTGCGTTGAAGTCACCAGAGACCTTATCTGCTTGTTTGAGGTTTCTGAAAATAAGATATAAGGTTAACATCTAATCACGAAATGGTTAGAGAGTAAATTGAATTATTGAAAGTAAGGCGAGAAACTTACCTTCCATGTTGAGGGTCAGAGTGATCCGCATGTGAGCAGGCAGACGGATTGAGTTTTGAATGTAAGGCATGTGGCGCCACCAGAGTTTGAATTGTGCAGTCTCATAGGCATGCCATCGCCAAGACTCTGGACGAGCGAGAGACGACATGGTTACAGTTTTGCTTTTGAGGATGCTCTCCTCAGAGAAAACTTTTCTTTCCCACCATGGCCTGTTCTGAGTTTGATAAAAAGGGACGGCTAACCCTTGAACCAACCCAAACTGACGAGCAACAAGTTGTGGGTTGTACAATTCAAACCCAAGGAACCCAGGTTCAAAGGCGTATAGGTCTTTTGTTTGAAGGACACTAGACCAGAAACCGCCATCGAAAGAAGCACTCCTTGCTTCAGAAGATATAAAAATCCCGAGAGGGGTGATGTCAAGGCTTTGCATCCAAAGAGGAAGGGCACGATAGATCCAGTGATCCTCTTTTAAGTCTTGTTGTTTGGCCAAAAGAAATAGGTTCCAGGCAACAGGGAGTGAGTACCCGTAAGAAGTCACCCCCATTAAATACCCAAGGATCTGTCGAGGATGAACACCAATTTTGTCATCGACAGCGCGGAAGACGAAATCGCCATAGCAGAAGCAGTCTTCAATGTACACATCTGATGAAAAGTTCAGCAGATGACAGAAGTACATCACTCCCCAACAAGTTAGGAGCCACAATGGGCCTGATAGAGGGAGCAATCCTTGGGACACTTGTGGATCCTCATCCCCTAGATATAGGGCACGACCGCGATAGAGGCATCTATACAGAGATCCTAATAACATAGGGCCTAACGCAAGAGGCTCTGGCTTTGCGACAGCCAAGTTTGCAGCCAAAACCATGAAAGTTTTTGAAACATTGCCGGAGCGTGACATAAATAAGCGACTCAGGGCAAAGGTGAGGAAGAGTACGACTTCCTCTGGCGTCACTTCATCCTTAGAGGATGCATACGCACTAATCAAGGTCGAAAAAGACAGGCCAGAGGCTTTTGCCTTCAACATTCCATCATAAATGGAACTGGCCCCGGCATAAAGTTTTTCTGCCACTGGGACACATTCTACGGTTGACAGTTCATTTCCACTAATTCCGTTAGGGGAAAGGCCCGTGATACAGGCGATGTCAGCCAGAGTGACAGTCATGTAGCCCGCCTTTGTGACAATACAATTAGCGGTGGGGTCCCATAAATACAGGAAAGCAGTCGAAAACGAACCATCGAATGGAATGTGGGAATAGCATGCTAACCTTAAGAAATGGAGTAGCCTCTGTTTTTCCCAAAGAGAATGAAAAGAGGAAAGTCGTTCCATCCATTCATCTGCTCGTGACACACTGACCCATCCTTTGATTGGCTTGGTCACGTTAGGAAGACGGCAGGGCTGTACTTTTTCACAGTACGCCAGAGGTCGTGATTCAGGAGTGTGCATTATGTCGTTTAATGCCTCTCTGATATCAGCGGAATCAGTGTCGTCTGTTACTCCGCGCTTCCAGATAAAACATGGGCCAATTTGCCCGCTCGGAAGTGGTTCCTTATCGGTAGGAGAACCATAGTGCCAGAAGTAGTTCGGGTAGTAAATTTGCCGGTACTTATTGATCGTATCAACAAGTTTCCGAGCACCCCCGGTATATGAATCAGGCCAACGAAGGCTGAGTTGAATTTCTGGTTTTTGCTTCATGTTTGTTTGATTGAAAGAAGGGAATTTCTTTTTACTAAAATGTAGGAAGGAATGTAATAAAATTGAGAATTTGGTGTTTTTCAATTGAGAGACCCAGTTCCCCTTTTTATAACCTAATTTCAGAAACTTAAAACGACATCGTTTTGACGAAACAGTTATTTTCCGAATTTGGTTAAAATTCGTTGAATAATTGGAACGGTTAAGAGTTGTTATTATAGGAAAATTATCTATAATTTCATTTCTGATGATTTGTTTCTCTCTCCTCTGATAGGGGAACTTAAGCGGTTTTTTCTTTTTTCCTTTTTAATTAAAGGGAATCTTGTTTAAGGGAAAAACCATCATTAGTTACAGTTTCCAAAGTTCATTTTCACCCGTTAAGAAAATGCGTGGTCGAGGCGAAATGACCTTTGGTTTTCCTCTGAAAAGACCCATCACTAGAACACGATGAGTCTCTTGGGGAATTATAAATAGAGGAGTGACTTGTGCATATTTCACAACAAAAACTTCTCACCAAAAATACTTTCTCTTCCTAAATTACATCCGAGACATCAAAATGTCTTCAAGGAAGTTCAACTCTGTCACGAAAGGAACAGATGTGAGCGCTAAGAGGAGAAAGGATAAGGAAGCGATGCCATCCCACATCAACGATAAGATGGAAGAGGTGGCAGAGTCGGCGTTTGCTCCGATTGCTCAAAACATTGCTAAGACAAACCGCCCACGAAAGGCTGCTCCTTCAGGCAAGAAGAAGGCAGGAAGCCACTCCCGCTCTACTCTCAACGTAAAGAGAGGTAGGGGCACCATTGCCAAGCGGGCTTGGGCAAGAAAAGATTGGCCGACAAAACAGGCCTTACAGATGGCGATGAAGGCTGCGGAAGAAAATCTTCCCAGCGACAGCAGTCCAAGCAGTGAAGCAACTGACTCCGACGACAGTCAGACCTTCATTGATTGGGACCTCCCAGAGGCAAACTGCCGCTTTAAGCCGGATCGCGCTGAGAAGCCATATTACTCCGATGCTGACGACAGTGAGAATAACAGTGACTATAAAAGGCCATCGCCTTAGGAACTTTTATTTTCATATGCATCGTATTTTAATCCTACTCTAATGTAAGAGTGCTTTGTATTATGAATTTAATATAAAGTCTTCTTTTATCTTGATGAAGTTTTTAGTGATTAAAACCGAATTTTTAATTGCTTAAAATTTAGAAATTTGAATTGAAACAGAATCCGGAATTTAAGGGTTTTTGACAAATTCAAGCCTTTAAAGCCCCAGCGCTATGCTGTGTTTCTCACAGATTTGAGAATTCTATTTAAATTCACTACAAATTATGGAGGTCTTCCCAGATAGGAATCCTCTTTTCTTTCATCATCTTGCTCTCAAATTAATTCCTTTTGATCAACGCAAAACGGAGTTTAAGTATCAAACAACTTTGACCAAGCGACATGGCAAGTTGGAAGAGGAAGATGAGGACATCTTGCAAACATACGAACTGTTTCATGATGATTCAGATTACATTCAGGACATCCACTACTTTAATGTCAATATTAAAGGGTATGTCTTGAAGGAAAAGGTCCCTTGGCCTGCGCCAGATTTACCATGCTTTAATCACGAATTTCAGCACGATGAAACTGAGGCAGAGAAACAAGAAGTTTCTCGCGAGTTAGAAGAGCGATGGGCCAGTACAATGAAAGCCTGTTTTGGTCCGACTACCAAGGGCATAGTTGAATTCGGCAGGGCAAGTCATGGGACAATGAAAGTATTGTCCGATGAGGATTTAATGTTGGAACACATTTTTCCAAGATTAAATAGGAATAATCTAATTGTCGCGGCAGCGGTGTGCAAAGCCTGGGGCATTTGGATTGCGCCTAACTTCCTAAGGCCTGATTTAAACCTTTATTATGCAAACAAACTATGTACGTACGTAGCGCCGAGCTATACTGCGATATATAGGGGAGAACATGATAAAGGTGGAAAATTGATCAAGTTCAGATGCTTGTGTCAAGAATAAGAGAATGCCCAAAAATTCAATAGAGCGCGATACCCGCATTGGGTCAGAGAATTTCCAATGTACCACGATTGGTTTAAGGATTTAATCGCATGTGACGTTTGGTTCACAAAGACGAAATGTTTGTAATCAAACTTATTCATTTAATGTAAATAAGATGAGTTATCCAATTAATTTCATCTTGTTGAGTTATTTATTGTGTACGGTTAGGGAGGTAATTCACATTAAATTACCCTGCTTTCCTGAGATTTTTAACACACATTTCTGGGAACTCAACCTAGATCTAGCCAAATTATAATTTCTAAGCTTAATTCTGAAACCCAATTTTCAGTTGAAAAGTTTTAGCATTATTTCACAATTTGATTGCCGAAAAATCAAAGTAATTACAAAATCCATCAACAAATTATGGAACCTGTGGCTTTGGCTCCCTTGTTCACGGACCACCACCGTGTAAACCCAGACACCCAATTGCCACATTTTGACAAACCAACAGTCAAAAACTCAGAGCTTTGGTTCCATCGGCCAACGAGACGGCAGAACCAACCATCAAGCCTCTTGGATTATACTCATGAGGTGCATATGGGGGAATCAAGGCCCGGTTTCCGTTACCCAGTCAAGTGTTTCAATCACGCCCACCGGTGTAACAAGCTGGAAAAAGACAAAAGGAGATTCAAGACAATCTCAAGGCTTTTGGAAATGTGGGAGGCAACAGTTTATCGCTATTATGGTAAACTTGAAAACCCGATGCCTGAGCTAAAGTTTACAGATCGGGGCTGCATTTCAAGTAAACATGATGTCTTCACCGATGAAAACATCATGGTCCAACATATCATCCCCAAATTGGACGGAAGAGATGGGATGAACTTCTTAGCAGTCTGTAAGTTTTTCGGGAAACTTATGGCTTTGAATTTTCTGAAACCAGATGAGGATCTGGCGTATAGGAATTCAATCTGCTACTACCACGGAACCTTTTGGCAAGGGTGGTACACCAAGGAAATAGAGTTGGGCGGATCCCCAATAGTCTATTTCTGCGCCTGCGATCTCTGGAAGGCTAGGGCTGATAATTACAATCATGCGTGGTGGTTGTATGCTCCAGCGGAAGATGAGAAGTGGGAGAGTATCGGGAATGGGGTCCATCGCTTCTATGCACGATCATCGAAGTTTATGCCCACGTTTCCCAGCGCGCCAGTCTTTCTAGAATGGCGGGAGCAATTATTGATAAGTAAGGAATATAAGGGGTCGGCGTAATTAGTCCTCATATTATTGTACGCTTATTGTATTTTGCTTTGTAATTCAAAAAACTTTTATTGAATCAAATTATTCAATTTAAGTTTGCATTTTCTAGATTTAAAAATCATTTAGTAAAATGCATTCTCAGTCTTTAATGATTTGATGAGCCAAGGGTCGTAATTAATCTAGGTTCATTGGGAATCATGAGTGGAATAATGATAAATTCATTTAACCACCTTAAAAGCAGTTTTTCGAGATAAAACCGCTCCACTACCACACGTCATTAATTCATGGCAAAGAAACCGCCAAGGAATTTCAATATAAAAGGAAGGGTTCGGATGAACAAAATCATAAGTAACACTTTGAGTATCAGCAATATTCGAAGCGTTTCTTTTCTCCCTTCCAATTCTTCCTCTGTAAACTTCCAAACGAAAATGGCAGTTTATGCAACCAATGATTTAAATGTTCCTGGTTACGACAAACCAGTTACTAATTTCTGGGGGCGCGTCCATATCTACCAGTATCGACTTGCTTTTCGAGAAGATCTAGAGACTGGAGAAGAGACTTTGGAATTCTTTCCCTATATGTACAAAGAAGAAGATCTGGGACCATATGGAGAAGAGTGCCCCAACTATCACCTCCAGTGCAACATCATGGAGGATGATCAAAAGAAATTTGTTGAAGAGGCCGCTGCAACCAGAAAGTGGCAGGCCACCATGGACAAATTCTTCCCCAATTTGGAGAAATGGGAACTGCCGAGCATGGAATCCCTCGATGATAGCCATGACAGCCGACTGGCAGTCCTCTCAAGTGAGGATTTGATGACCAAGTTCATCATCCCAAAACTTGGGTACGAGGATGGAATGAGTGTCATGAGCACATGTAAAAGATGGGGGAAGATCATGGCGCAAAACTTCCTGAAGCCCGACGAGAATCTCGTCTATCGGAATTCTCTGTTTTACTACCAGCGCACATATTGGTCTGGTTGGTACCGAGGGCGAATTGAAAATGGAGGTAAGAGAGTCATATACTTCTGTACTTGTCAAACATGGGACGAGTATGCGAAGGAAGGCGAGAACGCCTACTGGCTGAGCGCTTGCAGCGACGACGAGTTCGAAGACGAAAGTGCAGACGGGAAGGAGCGCGACGAGGTGTTCCAGTTCAAGAAGTACTCGAACAAGTTCAAGCCGCGACCAAAGCTTAGTTTGGTGAAAAGAAAGGGGGAGCCAAGGACTACCTACATCGCTCCAGCCAATGAGAGCTATGTACATGTCTGGTCACATTCTTTCATTCATAACGAAGGAATGGCGGAAATTTGGCCCACAGAAATTCGAGTTGGTGAAACAAGACTTCGTTTCTAGACCGAAGTTTTTCTTAAAAGATCAAAGTCTCATTCAGATTTAGTGAGATTTTGTCAATCTTGTATTTACTCATCTCATTTCAGATTAAATGAGATTGTTTAAATGAAATGTTTATTTTATTTCAAACGTATTCACGAAACGAATATGTTTTTTAATTACGATTATCTCATTCAGCGATAATGAATGTTTGAAACCATTAATTTGATTCACGATAGTCAAACTCCATCGACAGCGATGGATAAGATTCATTTTTCGTGTCGCTTCAAACTCCCAGCAACACAAAAAAGGGGGGCATTTGTTGATGACAAAAAATAATTTTGTCTTAGCGATGGAAGGTTTTAGTCCAGTAACCTCGATGGGCTGAAAACAAGTAAAAGCCCACCTAAGTACAATACTTAGTTTGGGCTGACAGCATACATACAAAGTCCATCTTTTCAAACTTAATAGATGGCGCCAAGACACGAGAAGCAGTTGAAGAAAGAAGAGTAAACCGCTAGCAAGTTTCTTCCCCACGTTTGGAGAAGCTTGGGAGGTTGAAGTAACCACCAGAAGATTCACCTTATAAATAGCGGAGCAAGGAGCAGCATAAAAAACAATCAAGCATCAACAACATTTATCAAAGTCTTTTTAGTTCTTTCTCTTTTAGTGTACATCGGGTAGCCTCGCCCCGTAGCGCGAGCAGTTCATGTTTTAGCGTAGCTTTTTCTTTTCCATGGTGAAGATAGAAGGCATGGAGGTAATTGAATCCATCTCTTCCTGGACTCTTCATTAGCAAACCTGACATTTTCTTTCAATTAATGGTTACTGCTTTAGTTTGTAAGAACCCGTCTTTTGTCTTTGCATTTTAGTACTTTTATTTCATGGCATTTAGTTCACCGCGGTCAGTCTAAATTAAGTGCTCTTAGGATTGACACTTCGTATAAGTGTCCTTAATTTTAGCGTTCAACAGGGCCATTTAATTTCTGAAACATTTCCTCTGTATCCTTATCACCATATTCAGCTCCCTCGAGGTAATAAAAGGTAAGAGCAGATTGGATAGATTCAATATCCATAGTAAAAACACAAAGGATCCCCAATTAACCTTTGCACGAAGAAGAAGAACAAACCAACCAAAGCTAATAACTAATAACTATGAGCTAATAACTAATAAGACAAGCTAAAAAAGACCAACCAAAGCAGCATGTAGAACCTGGTGTAAAAAAGCTGGCCAGAAATTCAGCAGAGGACTGATCGGAATTCAGAGAAGGGCCCAAATATTGCCGATCAGAAGAAGGAAAATTGTGAAGCTTGGCCGAACCTCGTAGTTGGAGATAGAGCTATAACCGAACTAACCGCCTACAAAAAACGAAAACGGAGTTGATCGGAGTACTGTGAAGGCTCGCCGGCGTCGAAGCGTTAAAGAGAAGGACTAGAATCAGACCGGCGAGCCTTGCACGGTAAAGCGGTGGAGGGGAGGCCAACAAGAGCATTCAGGAACTTGGAAAGCAGAGGGGTGTCATTCCCAAATAATCAAAGTATGAGAGTGTACGGCAGCATTTGGGATGCAGAGGATTGGGCCACACAAGGTGGGCGCATCAAGACCAATTGGACAGCTGCTCCATTTACTTGTTCGTTTAAGAATTTCAAGGCCCGTGCATGTGTATGGTCTTCTAAAAAAGGTGAATCTTCTTGTAATAATAAGGCCAAGGTTTCAGCATCCTCCGGCTCCAAGTTTGCGTGGCTTACACAAGAGCTTGATTCATCCAGCCGACTATGAAAGCCATTCAACTAAAGTATATTGTTTACGACTATTGTTTGGACTTCAATCGGTTCCCACAAGGCCCCCCTACTGAATGCACCACTATGACATAAAGCAAATCTCACTATGTACCTTTGAGTCTTTGACCGTGGTATAGGCATTGATGTATGTAACACTAATCATATGAAAGTTCATTTTTAATGCTCTGGAGTTTACTTGAAATGGAAATATCACTGTAGCATGTAGTGTTTTTTCTTATTTAAAAAAAGGTATTCATAAATATATTTTTCCATTTCAAGTAAATTCTAGGAAAAATAACTCTAAAGAATCTTGATCCATTTTTAATATACCATAACGGTCGAACTGTGCTTGTTTTAATCACATGGTTCTCTGCCCCAATATGTTTTGATGCTCTACCAATATATGTAGACGATAAATAACGATTCGTGTATATAGGGCGGGAAACATAAAAAGTTAGTTTGGATGATACCTTGGGATGAGGTACGACATAGGAGCCAAGTCCAAATTCAATTCGCCTTCGCATCCTCATCCTCATGATGCTTGGATTCGAATGCGTATGGATGATAATGATGAGTTATGGAATCCTCGTCGCGTTCCAATTCCCGATGATTGTCTACCGGCCAAGTTACTGCGTTATGCTGGGGACAAGTATTTCTGTTATATCGTCTCTGCCCCTGCTCCTCACCCCATAGGTTACGACCCCTACGGTTATCTCTCTACTGACGCAGATTCCATTTTCATAGATGTGGTTCTCTTCAAGGAACTTGGTGGTCGTCACTTCACAACTAAAGCAATCTTTCGTCAATCTTTCGAGATCAAATCTCCCGACTGCGGCATGGCTGATTTGATTAACTACCATTTAATTGTGAGTAGTATTCTCTATTACGTTACCCTTTTTCTTTCTTTTTTTTCTTCTTTTTATCTATAGCTATGATTTGATAATGCTTATCTTACATCCCGAGTCAAATGTGCTTTCTACTAAATAGTTGGGTGTTGATATTTGCAGGAGGTTCCTAATGGTGTAGTTGATGACAAGAATTCAAGACAAGTCCATACCACCCCAGCTCGTTATGCACATGGTGTCCCTGAGTTTTCTAATTCAATGCAAATGGTGTCCCTGCTTCACCAATAAACAGAGAGTAGTAGTTTCAAAGGCAAGGGCACCATGTGCAAAACGTCAAAACTCAGGGACACCACGTGCATTTGCCGTTAGACTTATGGTAGGACTTTAGAATGTTAAGGAAATACTATCTGTTACGTGATGTAATAATACTTCGTTTTGCTTGCAAACCTCATGAGAATTTTTGGAAATTTGGAAAACTAAGAAGTATACCTGAAAATCTCGTAAATCTCAAAGATACATTAAAAACTAGTTTGCGTGCCCGTGCCGCACCCGGACTCCCTATTTGTATCAATCATACTTGTTTCACACACAAATAAAAAAACATGGTCGAATGGGTGGTGCGTGGTGGTGGTGGGTAAGGGAGGAGAGAGAAAATAAAAGGGAGTATTTTGTTAGCCATTAGATCTAAGTGAATGAATGCCCAAGATTAATTCCCTTCGTATTATGATTCCTTAGTTATTGAAACAAATCTAGAAATCTTAAAAAGTGAAAGAATTTATAAATTAATTTTTATTTACATTTACATAAATTAATTCATTAATTCAAAATGAAGAGATGAACAAGAATATATATGTTGATAAGATCTTTCTACAAACTAAAATTAAAAGAGAAAAGAATCACATATTTAAAACCCTAGGTATTTCAACAATTTTAAACGAAGATTCGATACCAGACTACATGTGCAGTTAGATCACTCTATCACTTTTGAATGGTAACATGGGCCTTTCGAGGAGAGACGCTAGGATTAGATCAAACGATGGAGTATGCGAGTGACTAGAGTGAAAAATCAGAGAAAACAAATGGATTAGAAAATATATGCTTATTGACCGACATTGAAAGTATATGCTTATTGACTTAAAAGTTGATGCACAACAATAGATTTCATTGGTTATCAAAATATATTGATTGCTCACCGATTATATTATTAGAAAAGTTTAAAATATTCAATATACTCTGAAAGTACGATATAATTTTTTAGGAGAATGATGGGATCATCGCGCAGGAAAACCAGGGGCGGTAACTAGAGGAGTCGAGAATATGTGTGTGAAAAATGGTCGAGCATAAGAATCGACACGGGTAAAGAGAACATGGTACAAGATTTGAGTTGGAGGTCGAGTAGAGAAATTCATGTGGGGCGGAGCCTCATATGTTGCATATGGAGATGAGGGGTGCCAAGTGGAGGAGTCGATAACATGTACGTTATAAGGGGTCGAGTATAAGAACTGACATAGGTAAAGGGGATTGGGAGTAAAAGAAAGGACCGAGTTGGAGGTCGAGTATAATAGTTCATATGGGACAGAACCTCATAAGTCGCTTAGGCAGATCAGGGCAAGTGGAGGAGTCGAGAATATGTGTGTTATAGATGGTCGAGTATACCACTACAAGAAACACGTTCATTTGCGACGGAGCAAACTCGTCGCAAATCAACTAAAACTCGTCGTAAATGGTCTTTTACGACGAGAATTCCGTCCGGTCGCGAGTCGTCGCAAAAGGCTCCGTCGCAAATACTTTGCAACGAGTTTAACGTCCTCGTTGTAATAATTTTTTTGCGACGAGATGTTCTTCTCGTCGTAAAAACTCTTTTGCGACGACTATTTCTCGTCGTAGTTTTTTTTTTTCCGACAACACATAAGAACACAATTTAATCTTTTTCCTCTCACGTGGACCGGACGTATTTCGTTCTCCGCAATTCGATCTCACTCGTGCATATCTTAGTAAGGTTCCCAGGAGGTCACCCATCCTAAGACTACTCCCCATTAAGCACGCTTAACTTTGGAGTTCTTAGCACATGAGTTTCCTACATGGAAAGCTAACTTTATTTGTATGATTAGTACTATCAATTTATTTAAACACTCATATATAGGAGCCCTTAAGTCTTTTAAAAAACTCATTATAGTTTCGAGTATTACACGATCATTTATGAACCTCCAGCTTTGTTACTGTGAATTTTTTTTTTCGACCTTATATCGCACAACTATATATCTATCAATTATTACATAGTGATTTCAAATAGTTCAACAAATGAAATCAAAGCTTTTAAAATCAATGCACTCAATTACATTATAAATTGATTAAAATTAGTCTTATTTATTTTCTCTACATCTTAACTCTAATTTTGAGTTTTTGTAGTTTTTATTTTTCGTTTTTCGACGAGAATAGGGTTATTTCATAAATAACTTGAGAAACAGATTCTTGTCATGGCTAATCAATTATCTACGGCGAGAAATCAAATCTCGTCGTAGCTAATAGATTATCTACGACGAGAAACAGAATCTCGTCGTAGCAAATTTATTATCTACGACGAGAAACCAAATCTCGCCGTAGCAAATTTATTATCTACGACGAGAAACTGAATATCGTCGTAGCTAATCTATTATCTACGACGAGCTCGTCGTAATATATATTTTTTGCAAACGAGAAATTTGATCTTCGTAGATAATATTATTTTTTACGACCAAATCCAAAATCTCGTTGTAAAAGATACATCTTTTGCGACGAGAATCCCTTCCGGTCGTTATTTTGGTCGCAAATGAACGTTTTTCTTGTAGTGTACGAATTGACACGGGTAAAAAGGACGGGTGCAGAGGAATTGACCGGGTGGGGGTCCAGTAGAGGAATTCACTTGGAGTGGGGCCTCAAATGAGTTCATGTGTGTGGCAATGCCATTTAAAAAATCTGACAAGTGAAGAAGTGTTGGTTAAGGGGCCAAGTAAGTATCGACTAGGGTTGAAGGTCGGCTAGAACATGTGACATAGGGGGAGAGGGTGTTTGTAACACTCCAAAATTATGGAAAGTGGTTTATGGAATTGGTTTGTCATAAGTTGGGAGACTAAGGTTTTTATTATGATATGTTTGTAATAGGTTTCTACTATACATTACAAACAAGTCTTTCACCTTTTAAAGCTCAAGCGAGGATTTACGAACTTAAGCGGTGATATTTAATCTTATTAGGTTGTGTTGCGACGTATGATGGATC